>CACRXP010000077.1:1163725-1186111 GCA_902702965.1 Spirometra erinaceieuropaei
CCCGTTTTGTATAACACAATATGTCTAGTACAAGTGTTCTGATTTTTTTGAGTAAATCTTGCGTTATAAACGCAAGTAAGCGCTCCTGAATAAGGTTATCTCGTTTCTGATAGAAAGGTTCGTGCAATAGATAAGTAAACAAACTCCAAAGTAAGTATATCTCCCGTTTTCAGCTAATGCGTGCACTCATGTCATCTGTGTTCTGGCAGTGATTGAATTACACGAGATATTTGAGTTTCGGCATCCCGAAATGAGTAAACCTATCTTTACATCTTTGAATCGAAGTAATACCCGCAGCTGCTTGTCGTCAGAAAGGATTCCATGCTTAATATCTTCCGCAAGAACCAAGTACCCCCATACGGCCTTTTAGCTACTGTTGATGGCAAAATTATCAGAAGTAAATACACATTTACGAGGTTTTCCTGACTCTCATCTGAAAGAACGTCGTTTTCTTCGACAGTGTTAAATTATATGCTATACGTGACCTTGTCGCCTTGCGGCAAATATATTATCTGACTCGTTTCAATCTGATCTACTTCCAATCGAGACTCTGGAATAAAACAGTGTGAGGTTGAAGATAAACCCTCCTACCGACCATAGGAACTGTACGGCGGAATCTTACCACGTATATAATATTTTACTGCATCAGTTTTTACGTTTGGGATATCTTCTCTCCTAGCAACTTGGGCGTACTTTCAATTTCCCTCTGAATGAAGTGGAACTGGAGGACCTAGCCCTTGGATTTGACAAGAAAAAGAACGGATAGTAAGTGCTTACTTGTGCAGTTACATTTGAACAAAGATATAACCGAAATGCAGAATTTGACGCAGGCGGGTTGTTGTTGTCATTTAACGTAGTCTCGTTACTCGTCTTCATCCAATCCGCTCGGGTTATCAGCACTGGTGATGTATATCCTCGCGATTAACAACTCACAAAAATGCATGTCATCGAGCTTTTCGATCTGTGGTGGAAAACGTCCTTCACTCGCAATGGTCAGATTTAAAGGTGAAAGAAGGGGACAGAGCGGGACTCACCTCTGTGTGAACTGATTGGCGAAGTGATTTTGCAGAGGCTCGAGCGGCTGGTCTTCAGCCCGTACCCCTAAAATTCTGAGTCAGATACATGAACGACACATCTGTCGTAATAAAAAGGAGCAACGTGCAGGCATACACGGCATTGCTGAATTCGATCTCCTATGACATCCGTTTTTCCATGAAAGAATTTAACAACTAGTCGTCCTTTCTTGACGCACAAGTAACGAAGTTAAGAGATGGATGATGAGAACAATGATCGGTCGTCATGTGCATACTGCTAGCCGCATCTTCCAATTCGGAGACGATTATCCGCTGGTTTAAGCTCCCCCCCCATTCAACGCGTTTAAATGCACTGTAACGACGATATTTGGGAAAATAATTGGATGAAATATTGAAATCTCCAACCTGAAACTAACGGCTATTCGAAGTCCTCCTGACGCAAGTGGCCCCAATGTAGACGGTCTATCGACGGGTAACCGACGTTCTGGCTCGGGATTTCTCGTGTGAAGAACGTTTCGGAGTCGACAACGTTAACCCTAAAGGCCTTTGGTGTCGGCATTGCTCTTAAACAAGAATACGCAATCAGGCAGCAGGGCATAAGGCCCAAAATCCGCCGCAAATGGCCAGAATCAGCAGCTGTCTGCAGCATTCCGTGCCAAAATTGTGATAACAGCTATGCTGGTGAAACGAGCAAGCGTCTTGGCGATTTACCAAAACAACAGCGGGTTGCCCACCAACCATGAGGATAAACTGTTTTTAGTCTACAGCCACAAACAATATCAAAATCCCAGTTTCGCCCTCGAGGAGACATGGGTGATCGGCCGGACATATGAAAAGACGGCCAGACTGACACGCCGAGTTTGGTCCTCGACTGGCACAGTTGAGGTAGCCATGGTATTGCAACCCACCCATTAGACACTCAACGCAAGCATACAGTCAGTACGGGCAGGAACAATAATCTAGACCAGTAGAGACACGTAGGGCCGACTGTTGATGCCCGTGGAGCGGGGGACCAGCCGCAGGTCACGTGCCCAGCAGGGGACGCCACCCCATCTTCGCGCCCAAGAGTTCAAAACCAGGTCGCACGAGCAAAAATAACCGATCAGTCCGCCGGCTGTCGATGGGAAGGCCAGTGATCTCGCGGACGTGAACGACTGAAAAGGGGACAGCCCACACAGTTAGCAAGCGGAGAGTTCGAAGCCAGTCTGTCAGCAAATCTGGTACTTAATTAAGTTAATTAATATGTACTCAATGAAATGTGCTGGTTTGATTGCCCTCATTTGACGGCCAAATCCAAACCCCAGGCCAAGAATTATCTAGATAAACAGACGGCGCTCAGTGATCATTAGGTTTTAGATAAAACGTCATGTTGTTAAACTTGGCCATCCTAACGAACGTGAACGAAAATGTCCAATCAACAACTACCCTGGTTACGGTAGGCATTAGGGACGCTCAATACTCACTTTGCCTTTCCTACCCAGCAGCCTGGGTCAGTTTCTGGAGTTACGGTTTATTATTTATAAGGCAAAGGCTAAGAAACGCGCAGAAGTAATTGACGTCATAAAATTCCGTGACCTCTTCTTCAACTGCACACAGTCACTGCGTATTTATAAGATAAAGTAAACTGTTCAATCGGAGATCGGCCTAGAGGAGCGAAACATGATAGGTAAATAAAACATAGACTTTGGTCTGATATACCGGTGCACCTGGCGATGAGGAGAGGGGGATGGAAGTTAGCCAAGAATGTGAGTTTACATTACGGTGCAAACATGCCAGGCGTGATAGAAATTCAACACGCCGGACGGCAGTCAGTCATGCGGGGGGGGCAGTGAGAGGACCGGCGTGAGAAATGAGGTTGCTTCCATTATTGATCCTTACCACGGCAGTGCGAAGTTGATCACGTGATCCAACTGCTTACAGTGTCCTGGTCCTCTCCTCCGTATTGCAGCGGCCTCTGCGAAGCGCAGGAGACGCCCTGTCGTCGCCCGAAGTAAAATCTCAAGTGCAGTCAGTGGGTCCACCATATGGCCCGTGTCCACTAAGTGTTTAATAATGGAACTCCTGGGTATCTTATTTTCCGTCCCGAACAGCCACCTCGGCATGTGTTCAGCTGACCGAAATGCCATCTGCGTTTGCGTGCGCTCAATGGATTTGCATCCGCAACTACATGTAAACTCATAGATACATTCTGATGTGGCAGAATGTCTTTGGCTGGTTGAACTGGTATAGCCGTTGTAGTGATTATAAAAAGCAATGTAGGGGCGCCCTACGTCTGTGCAGTCGGGCACTGAAGTCGCCGCTTGATCAAATTCGACACATTATCGCCTTTGAAAGGGAGGTAGATACCAACCGTTCTGTCGGCACGGATATTTCCACAGGATTTCCGTGTGTGGGATGGCAATACTTATCGATTAACTTCTCCGGATACCCCTTTCTAAGAAAAGCGTTCTTTAGGAAACTGAATTCGTCGTCGATCGTATCTGAGGAACAGATCCTAGTAGCTCTAACGAAGAGGCACAAAACCAAGTTTCGCTTTCACTAAATTGGAACGAAACTGAGGAAGTGGATATACTATCCTTTCCAGGTGGTTTTTTGATAGATAGATGTCTGAATAGAACCATCTGTTCTCCTACGTACAAAAACTTCTGAGAAAGTCAGTGTGTCGTTTTCCACATGCTCGATCGTAAATTTGGTCTTTGCATGCGCTTTGCTCATGACCTTATATAGTACTTCTCCGCGCTTTGCGAAAATGTCATCCACATGTCACCTGTAGAATGCGGTTTGCTGTAAGTTCTTAGGTATTTTCGTCCGAGATTTGACATGAAAATGTATTATAGGACTGACCCCAATAGACTGCCCATAGCTGCACCGTCGATCTGTCGATGCAACTGTCTGCTGAATAATTATCGGACATTCTTAGTGTAAATCTGTAGTATTTCCCGCAGTTGTCCAAGTGCCAGACATTTTTCAGCCGTATGCTCACATATTATGCCAATGGCCTCATCCAGTGGCACGTTTGTAAACAGTCTTTTCACTTCAAGCGGGATCATGTGCTTATTCTGTGAATTTTGATTCTTCAGCTCATCTACGAATGAGAAGGTATCTTTAGTAGTGTAGGCAAGTAAGTTTGCGCCTGCTTGGTTCGATTTGTTGGACTAACCACTGGGCGAGTTTGGGTTGTGGTGACTTCCGAGGCCGCCGCAATACGGAGGAGAAAATCGGAACTCTGTAGGCAAATGGATCACGTGATCAACCTCGCACTGCCATAGCAAGGAACGATAATGACCATAAACCCGTTCCCACGCCAGTTCCCTTATTCCCCTCCCCCCGCATGACGGACTGCAGTCTCGCCTGTTGAATTTTTATCACGCCTGGCATGTTTGTACCGTAAAGTAAAATCGCTTTCTAAGAAACCTTTCATCCCCCCCCCTACCCCTCGTCATTTGCGCCAGTATATCAGACCAACAGTCTATGTTTCATTTACCTATCATTTTTCATTCCTCTAGGTCGATCTATGATTGACCAGTTTACCTTATCTTATAAATACGCAATGACTGTGTGCAGTTGAAGAAGAGGTCGTGAAAGTTTATGTCGCCAATAAATTCTGCATGTTCTTCGCTCTGCTTTGTTCAAATTTATTCCAGTAAAACAATGTTCCAATTTATTTACTATGAATCAATGCAATTCTTTAAATATTAAAGTACGCATGGAAGATATGAATTCCTACACTTCGATTGCAGCGTTCAATACACCGATTTCCTGCACGCATTTGGCGAAGGAGAAAGGTCAAAGTCTGCCTACAAATTTGACGAGGCCTACCACGAATTTGAAAACAAGGTAAAACTATTTTAGCTCACCTCTGTTTCGGATATGTTCGAATAGTTTTACATGAGATGAATCGGCAACGATCACTTGCAGTACCTTTGCCTTACGCACAGATTAGCATAATTAGACAGGATATGGGCAAGTGGCAGCCTTCGATCACTGGATAATTAAAGGGCGGTGCTGGGTGAATTCGGCTGGGCATTAACAATTGTCACATCTAGGCTACGCGGTGACGGCAGGAGAGGAATGTAAAAAACCAATGCTTAAAATAGGCAGACCTTCAAATACGTGGAGGACGCCAAATGAGTCGAAGGGTTTAAGTTGTTCTCTTCGGTGCGTAGGGAATGGGCTTCTTAATTTACAATGCTTTTGCCCCTGTCATCCCCTAGAAGGTGTTTTAGCAGCTCTGTGAAACATTTGAGGACTTGGCAGAACACATGGAAGGGTCTGCTGACATCTACCTGAATTTCAAAGTGAACTACATGCACAAAAATATGACTGGCGAAGTTCTTCATGCGTAATTTTGCTAATTCAGCAAATATTTGCTCTTTTGTCGCCCTCCGAGCGCGTCGGTTTATCCTATTTTGGTTCATCATCCCTAAATGACCAATTGTTGTCGTTTGTTCATCAGTTTCCCACTCATCTAAGCGTACTGACCTGATGAGTAGTCAAAGAATCTTATTATTTAGACTGTCTCCCATGTAATATTTAAGAGGATGCTGTTTGAAAAATGCAGGCGGAAACTTTGTGGACGAATTCCAATAAGCAGCGGTTGTCGAATTAAATTTTAGGAGGAAGATTATTAATCTTTTGCCAATGTGGACAACTTGCTTCTAGATAGGTCACGCCTTTTAACTAGGCTGGCATGCCTGCTTTGAGTATCTCGAAAAGACCCCGCGGAGTCCTATTTCGCTCTATCTCTCTTTCACATCTGTACGATAATTCACAAAAAAGCATTTTCTTGTGATCAGAGTCTACCTGCTGAGAAAGAATTACAGGAAATAAGATCTTTAAAACAGTCCTACGTTGAAAAAGCTTGGACGGAAACTGTTACGCGAGACTTTCACTAGATGGATTTTATTGCATGAACTGATAGAATTATTCAGTGAAATGCATTGACCCAGTTTCGGAAACGTTTCGTCGTGCAGTATAATGCTTCGTTTTACAACCTGATACTTTAGTTGTAATGATCCTTACTCTCAGACTCCCGCTACCTTGTGTTACCTATCTTTTTTGTAGAAGGACGGATCAAAGATTTCAATACGCGCTCTCATGGATAAAATACGTGATATTGTAAGTCGACTGGCGGCTATAGTGAAATTTTAATCTGCTCTGTCGCATTCTTCAGAATGTTTTAAGCGAAATCGTACTGTTTAAATTTTTTGGGAACATTTTGGAGGCCTTTTACAGTTAAGAGAGTTATATGAAAGTCGGTTTCAGCAGGAAAGTAACACTGATATGTTATCTGGACAGATGTGTTACTGACACCGCACTTCATGGACGGAAAGGTTTATTTGTATTCTAGTATTTCCGTTGGACTATCAAGTATTTCTTTCAGCGAACTTAAGTATGCAAGCGGTGGTGCACGTCTGACGATCAAAAAGAAACTTGTGGGCACGCTTTGTATTTGCCTATTTTCAATCGAAGTTTGTTGCCTGATATCCACATCTAACTATCCATGACGTTCTTGACATCAGAGTTTGCTCTTAATCACCATGACAACGCAAACTGGTACAGTCGCCCAGGTTGTTTTAATTATCTTGTGTGCAAAACGGACAGTGAGAGTGCGCATTAAGCGACCCAGTCCTTGAAGGGTCTATCTTAGCCTCTTTAAAAGTAGGCACGGCGTGTCCAAAGAAGGCGTTGTAGTCTAGCTTCAGTTTTATCCCCTCGAGTATGCCGTCCCCTAGAAAACAATAAGGTCCTAGGTAGAAATTGGTAATTCGCAAACATGTGCGGGGCGGAAGTGGAAGAAATTATACGGACTTGTATGTGATCTTTGTAAATTAGACTACATGTTGCGAATTAAGTATGAGCTAATAAAATTACGATGCGCAGTGATAGCCAGCTTCTTAATTTTGCAAGTAGAGAGATAAAATAAAAGACCACTTGCAAAAAGGGATAACTTAAAAACCGTATTATCCCATACTGTGTATGTGGTAAATCAAAAGTACTCCACAGGGCAATGTTGTAACTGGAGAACATTTTTGGGAGTGTACTAAAGATTATAAAACTAGACAACAAAGCGAATTCGGTTTAGTGCTTTGGGCTTTCCTTATCCTAGGCAACAATACTTAGTTGTCTTTCCTCCACTTCAAGTCTAGACACAAGTTTCCTTCTCCCTAGTTCTAGCCGATTTGACCAAACTTTAAGGTCATTGTTCGTCGTTTTGACACAACCGTTTAAAATCGGTCCTTTGTTCTAGTCGAAATGAAAAAGGCGACCTATAAACTGATTCCTGGTACCATAAGAAACGGAATGTAGTCAAAGTTTTCCCGAAGAAGGTCGCGACTGAATGTATTGACTTAATTACTCTTTACGCAATGCAGACTGAGATTAAATTGTCTTACAATCGTAATGAGGCATTTAGCTGTTTAAGTCGAAATCTGTCTGTCAGGCAGTACGAGTCACCTTTGATTCCAAATTTTCAAAAGACTCCAATGAGCCACTGCTAATCGGTTAAGCTTGATGCAACTAAGGGGAGCTTAATAAACTCGACATTCTAAGCCAGCCGTAACCAGTTTGTATGATGAACTTTTTATATACCGTGTTTTGTTTTTTCGCACTCAGTGCTTGAAAGAAAACAACACCCTGCTGGCTGGCTTCCGAGCCATTTCGCAAAGGCATCCTGAATATATATCACAATGTGACATGGGCCGCTTCTTGAAAAAGCACGGCATTGAACTCTCCGAGGACGATCTTTACCACCTGATGACGGTGTATGACAGGACAAGGAGAGGTTGTATAAACTACACTGACTTTCTTCAACAAACAATGCACGTGGTGAAGCCTGCCTCTTGAATCCTTACGGACTGGAATCACAAGGACTAGAGAAAAGTGGATTTTACTGATCAAAACCGGTGAAAGCGTCAAGGACAACAGCCGTCGCTTCTGCCGAGACAGCTTTAAAACCTGTTGGCCTATGGCTAAGCCTATTATTGCATATATTCGTGATAAGTGACTTGTATCGGTAGTACTCTCACATGACATGCGCCTATGCGCTACTTCAATTGCAGAACACGTTCAATATGACTGTATGGTGTCTACTGTCCTTCCAATGCCCACTAGAATAGTAAAGTGGGCTTCGTAACCTGGGTGCTTATTCTGAATTTCTCGCCAACTTTCATAAGACTGCACGAATCACTTTTCCGATAGCATTTTGGGTTTCTAGGCAATGATTTGCTTATGGGCTCTAGTTGCTCTGCCTGAGATCCGCATGCGATACAGACGAACATAGCATAAGTACAACTAGTTTCTGCTGATGGGGACGGGCATTTATGACTTATTAGGCAACCCCAGTTTGACGTGACCCAAGGATTGGACCCGCGTTTTTTGGACATTGGGCGTTAGTTATTCCAACACTCAAACCACTGAGCCACGTGATTCTTTGTCCTGCTGCTTGTGATGGGGATTACAAATCATGCCTTGTCTAATCTCCGAGGAAATTAAACAAGAAACGTTGAAACTGGAATCCACATACCAGGAAACACACGGGGAGGGCCGTAGACATCCATTGATGTGTTGAATTCCCTCGCAACTGCGTCGGGCAGTGGCAAAGGATCGGCAAAACACGCGTGTCTGGACTTTAAGCTGGTACCTGTGTTGTTCGTATGGTAAGTAATTACAAAATTCCATTATCAAGAATGTTAGACGCTTACCGACCAGCTTGTGGGATAAGCTCGCCCCGCTATGCATTGAGGCTAAATCTACTTTTAAACCATACACTATACATGGCTGTTGGAGGCCGGTCGCACTTTTCCCCGTGTAAGTTTAAGAGGCATATACGTAGACTTTATAAGTATCAACAGATCTTGCGACGGCTTATCAAATGCAATCCAACGCTGCATAACGCAGACAACAAAAAAGAAGTATAAAGATGTGTGAATATTCACAGAAGATCAATGCATATCAGCAAAGTCACTGTTTAGTGCATACAGAGCAACCCGTGTGAATGGTAACCCAAAAACGCTATTTTAGCAAAAAAAGAAAAACACCAACAAGAAAAAGGGTTGTGTAAAAAGAACTTGGGAATATCAGGACTAGTTGGGATTAACTACGTAGTCTAGCTGTTTGCATGTGTCTGGTCCCTCGTGTCGTGTGTAAATTGTTCCCAAGTAGCCTAGGGTCTGAGTTGTTCGTGCTCTAACGCATACTCGGGTGTTTTGGGATCAACGGAGTGATCGCCATCTAGGTGTTTGTGCGAGGAGAATGAGGGGTTTTATTTTTCCACTTTTAAAGCCATTTGGGCAGGAGTTTAACTGAACTGGTTGCCATTTGCCTTAGCGTTCGCCAACATATCCGCATCCATAAGCGCGCGTGAATTTATAGACAAATTTTGCGGTGCCGTGCAATGGCAAGGTATCCTTCATCCGTCGAACTGGAGTGGCTTCAATTAGACTGTAAGGTATGAGTTCGGCTGCGTTGTAGTTCCTTCCAATGGTGCAGCACAACCGTCGCTTGACAGTACTTGAGAAGTCCTCGCCCCTAAAGCTCAAAGATATTACAACGGCTTTTGCGGGACTGCTCGCTCTGTCGATTTTGACCGTAATGTTCTCGTGCTTTTGGATGAAGCATGCTGACTCGTCACTTTTAAATGAGTTTGCATTCAGGCAGGCAATTTCTATATCTAGTGCTTGAGTAGGGCGAATGTTTCTCGTTCTTTGGAAGAGAGGGTACGCGAGATCTGGTCTCCATTGCATTGTTACACCCTATGTTCCGCGTCAACTTGCCCTATTAATCCCAAGTCCTTCAATTTACATACCATTCTGCTCTATAACGTTTCGCGTCTTTCTCAAAGCGCTTTTCTAGGTTACCATTCTTATTGGTTAGTCTATGTGTACCAACTAGTGACCTTGCTGCTTTGCAGCAATTTCCCCATGCAAATTCAAATTTCTGTATGCTTCTTGTTCGTTATGTGTTGTGCATCGACGGGTTTTGTGTGCGCGCCTGTTTTGAATTTTGAAAATTTATCATTCCTTCCACTACCCCAGAGTTGCCCAGCAGAAAACTGACAAGACCACATATGCTCTCCTTTTGCGGTTCATATTGACCCATCTGTGAACACCTCGGCGCCTCGGTGGAATTCGAACCAACGTAAGTAAGGGGAAGGCTTAAGCACAGCTAACACTCTAACCAACTGAGCTACGAAGCCCCGCCTGACGACGCGAGTTTAATCACATTTGGGCTGTACTAAAGCCGTATTACTGTCGTGGGTTCGAATCCCGTCGAGGCGCCGAGTTTTCCACAGTTGAGTCAATATGAACTATTCGAAATCTGCCAAACCATCTATGAATTACGTGAGCCTGGTAGTCACCTGGTGTGTTCTAGGTGAATTACTTAGGAGATACTGCTTGGGCAGTCAACTTACTGTATCAGATCTGGTGGATTCCCGACGTTGCAGTAGGTTGGGCGGGTAACTCGACCGAAATGTGATTAAACTCGCATCGTCCGGCGAGTTGGCTGCGCTAAAGCCTTCCCCTTACTGCGTGGGTTCGAATACTACCGAGGTGCCGAGTTTTTCACAGTTGGGTCAATATAAATTATTCACTATCTACCAAAACACCTAGGAAACCTTTTACAGCGTTTTAACCATAGGCTTAAAAGAATAACTTCCGATAAATTTATGTTTGGAAAGTTGCTTTGGTCAACTTGTAGACAAGTTAAGGAAACTACTTAACAACGCACAGTCTGGGTAGACTGGCTGGCTAGCCGTCTAAACATTAATCAACATAAGCCCAATAAGTTTAACCAAGGCCCAACGTATAAAGGGAATTAGTCCACTACAATTCAACAACTGCCACATTAGTTCGAGTGAACTTTTCTGAATGTGCCGACTTCACTTAGCAAACACCGTATGCTAAAAGGCCACCTGTTACATGTTTTCCGATGGCCAAAATTACTACGGTTCTGGATTGCTGACTGAGTATAACGTCACCAGAGGTCGAAGCAAGGTGTAGATAGTCCATATAGTGTGAATTGCAGCAGAGGTTGGAAGTCATTACGTGAGGCTACCTCTATCTGAACTGGAAATTAGCAGCTGAACTGAGTCACCGAAACTCACGGCACTGACTCGATATGGATAAAATTGAACTGAATCCTGGATTAACCAATTTTCTATCCTTGTTACACTTGTGGCAAGGACGCCTCGTAGTGAACTCCTCTTCCAAGTGCATATAAGAATTGTGTATTATGTGTTTTGTAGGCAGTATGTTATCACCGACAAAGACAGGGGAGACTGCCTACTGTTTATCATTCGCCGCGCTGCGGCTGCTGGTTGGGCTCGAGAGAGTGCCCGTAAGGCACAACGGAATGAGTGAGTTCCGTAAGCACGATCGGTGAGCGTCCCCGGTACCACTGTGTCCTATTACGCCACGGCGGACCGGCGTCCGTAAATGCTGCATTGAAACTAAACAATTGCATTGGATTCTGAGGTCTTGTGTGCCGGGCAGTGGTGCGGACAGACGCCATAATCAAAATATTCTCCGTTTATTTGGAAGCCTGAACGTCACTTGGGCAGACACATTAACTAAAGAAGATGTCACGGTAAAGAAGTTCGAAATGAATTATCAAGTCTTCATAGTTATATGTCGCGTCTTTGGCAGTATTGAGATAGCAGAAATGGCCTGACTAGTGCGTATCAGATATAGAGGTTCAGGACGCCTCAGTGGAGGATGAAAGATGGCGCCAACGACAAGGTATTACGTCGGAAGGGTAGTTGTTAGCACTCATGTTGCGAGATACATCCGCGGGCCATGAGCCAATTAGCACTGGACCACAGCTAGTGCAGAGTCTGCTGGAGGTCGCTCTTCTCAGTGAACGTGGTGGCTAACGCGTCAGTCGTGGTTGTTAGGCGCTGCCGTATGCTCGTACGTTGCCTCAATGCCTTTCATACTAGCTTCACTGAAGTATAAAATGTGGCTAGTATACAGTAAGGGATAAGGACGGATTCTCAAACTCCCTTTTGGCATCTTCCCGACCGCAACAGTGGGTGTGTACATTTTCAAACAGGCATCGACTCGTTTGGCCAACATAACTTTCTGCAGTATGAGCGAGTAAAAGGGCAGATGTACACAACGGAAGACCGAACAGACAGCTACCCGTTGCCTCCGCAGCCAATCGTTCAAAGGTTCTTGCAGAAGTCGCTAACTGCAGTTCTGCAGAAGACACAGCATCCGGCAAAGCCCTGTCCTACATTCTGCTTATAAGTTATTTTAGCGCATCGCCTAAAAAGTGGAGTTTGTCAAAGAGGCTTCTCCTCAGGACAGTATTCTCACCGGTTCATATCCTTATCCACACAAACTTTTGTCGATACCACATCCTGCATATCAGATTTCCTGAAGCCTATTTTAGGTCCTCTATATTTCTATTTGGTGTCATCTGGAGAGCAAATGTCTCTGGTTCTGCTAGCCGATCAGCAAAAAATTCTTTTCTGGTGCAGGAAGAACAGTTTCATGAGGGTGGCCATTGTCTTAATCGTCGGTAATTGGCGCCAAGGCAAACTAGCCTATACTGATTTCTGGAAGGCGTTCGACAGTGTTCTGAACCAGCGTTTCCTGTACAAGTTGAGAATCATGGGTATCGGCGGCAAACGTTTTAGATGGATCGAGACTTTCCTCGTCGGGCCGTTCCCAAATTGCCTGCGTAGAACAACAGCAATTAAGGCGCACATTCATAGAATGTGGAGTACCAGAAGGGTCAGTGTTCGTACCCTCTTTCTCTTGTTCATCAGTAATTGTGCAGATGGGTTGGACCGCGATAGTGACAGGTTGCAGATGGCATAGAAATCTAGAAAGTCACCCAGAATGCTGTTGATGAGACCGAATTCCAAGAAAATCTTTGTCGATTGGATGAGCGGTCCCGCAGATGGCTCTTGTCCTTCACTTTAAACCGGTGCACCACACTGCGCCTCGGAAATCAGACCCCTAGTACGCGACCATACCACCTGCACGGAATGTCACTCCAAAAAGCAAAAACACAGAAAGATCTCGGAGTCTGGGTTACAAACAGCCTAAAGTCCTGTACACAATGTTGTAAGGTGGCTACGGCCGCAACTTCAATGCTATACGCAATCAAGCGGTCATCCGCAGTTTTCGATGAAGACTGCTTCTCCAAAGTCTTCGGCACGTTTGTACGACCGCATCTGGAATATGCAATTCAGGCCCAGGTACCGTAAACGCAGCAGAATTACAGTTTTCTCGAAAGGGTGAAGAGGTGAACAGCAAAATTAATGAGGGCTCAAGGTGCACTGTTATACGAGATCCGCCTAACTAACCTTAATCTCTACCCTCTGAGTTAGGGGCAGTTGCGCGGAGACTTGATACTAACTTCCCGTATAGTGCGTGGCTAGGGCTGCGCCCACCGGTACGACGACTTTTTCCAACTCACGACTACAACTAATCACCGGGAACATCCCTTCAAACTACGTGTGCCCCAAGGCAGATTGATTGCGAGGAAGTATTTTTATCAAACCGTGACGTGGAACCGTGGAATAACCAGCCCGAGCGGATTATTATGCATCAATCTGTGAAGGAATTTAAATTTCGGCTTGACAGACATATGCTGCAGGAACAAGATAACTGTGTGACGTTGTAACCATAAAACCAGTGACCTATGTGAACCGATGTCTGCATTCACTTAATGCTGTAACGCCTTCACATTTTTACTTATATTCCCGATTATTTATGTACAAATAGGGGGTTCAAAGGTGAAGGCCTATTTCCCTCAAACCCACTGACTGACTGATAGAAGGCGTTTATTGATAAATTTCATACTAAAGCTGACTGACTGAAATAGAACCCACTGACCGGGAGATCATTCAATAATTCAAGTCGTATAACTAGCGACTCATGACGGCATTGTCCTACGTATAAAGGTATTTCAGAACAGCCAGATATGACAGTGCCGAATATCAAACTATACTAGGGAATGAAACAGAACAAGGGAGGTGACACACAGGAATGGATGTAAATTAGCAACCATTAATAAATACAGACCGATCATGACAGATTACAAATATGCGCACACAAATGCACCGCTACAATGGATGTTAAGAACCCATCAACCGCGTACGCCATCCTGCAGAAACGCTAAGAAGAGGATTTTCACCGTTCTTAACACCTTTCCACTGCAAACGGATTCAAATAATCTGAAAGCAATTGAATTATGCCAGTTATATTTTAGCATCAAATTGGTGGACATAAATATTGGCAAGTTTGACGCAAGTACATAGTTTAAACACGCCACCATAAAGGCCATGAATGGAGGAAACCGGTTAGGCTATATTCATTCAGTCTCGCATAAACTGATGTCGTTAACATGAGTGAATTGACATACGACTGTAATCAGGCAATACTTCGCGGTCGATCACAAGTATAACGCAGCATAAAGAAAGCAAACAAAAAATATAAAAACTAGTTTCTAATCAAGAAATATTAAGTTCTGATTGTAATGAAAAACACAATAAATATTTTCGGCGCAAAAAGTTGATGCCTTGATTGTGTTGCAGTGAAAATCACACGGCGATCTGGCAAAAGGAATAATCAAGGAATCTATCGTTTAGAGTCGACTGCGTTCATTCGGAGAATCGTCGACGCACGGACTAGAATGAGATGTGGACGAAGTTCCACCAGCTTCATTAAGAACAATTCGGGATACAACCTACTTTGTTGACTTGTCAGGAGATAAAAATTTGCGAACAATAATATGCCGAAACCAACTGTCTGTGAATTGTAAGTGGTCTCCTGGCAAAGGTAGCAGATGAAGCCTTCCCTTTTCATCCAGGGTTTTAAGTCCCAGTGTATCCTAAAATGTAGTGCACAAGACGTACTTTGCTGCCAAAACTGGAGATGAAATCATCGCAAGTGATACATCCAATTAAGATCAGACAAAAACAATGGAAATGAGGTGCTTGAGTGCCTATTAAGACAGAACATGGAGATCATATGTTAACAACTGATAATGGGGATCATGGGAGTAATAGCGCGCACCAGTTACAAACACAACTGAAGGAATTTCAAACGATTGAACTGATCACGAAAAACGTCAATGTGATAGGTTTTTTCGAGGAACAAAGTAATGCAATCTCTATGACACAGAACCGGATGAGATAAGATTTCTCGGTGACAACAGACGATAAGAAAACATGCGACTTAGGTGTGCGTATTAAGCGATTTGGAACTTCAGACTCTTGCACTCCAGACGAAGGATACACTTGGAGATTACACTGATCAGCACCGTTAATGGCACTGAAACCTTACTACTAAGTGTAGTTACAAGACGCAATCTTCTATCAATTGAAGGAATTGGCTAGGTGGGGGCCTTGTTACATAAGTTTTGCACTTTTTCTTCATCCACAGTAAGGTAGGTGCAAAACAATGCTTCTCATTATAATAACTAGTAGTGCATCTCACCCTTAGGAGGATGTAGTAAAATGCGATGCAACTTTTGCCTTCACACATGACAAATAACCAAATGCCTAAAGTGAAGCGCTGTCCTTTGCAATGGCTTAAACGGAATCAGCAAATCTGGCATAGGTTGCCGACGTCAGGGTGTTGGCAATTTTTTGTATTGTTGTAATTCCACCGTCGTATCAGACGATGTCCACCGTGTGATCCAGGTGAAGGAGGCACGGTGTCCTGCGCATAAATTATTTTTTAAAGAGAATAGGCTTTCGCGGCATCTACCGCATCTGGGTCTCGTGTTAAGATGTAACCCAGTAGACCGGGGGTGAGGGAGGGTGCGGGTAGCTGGCACAGCCGGACTCGCTCCCTGGTGCTCCACGCCACACCCCCTGGTTCACAAAAATCTTGAACAGGATCTTAACCGACAACAACAACACAACGGGTCAGAAAGGACGACTGGGCAGCCATGCGAACGAGCTGTATACCCTGCGAGAGTGCAAGCGCACCTACCGGCAGGGAGCTACCTGCGTACACCAGGCTTTGAGGGCCACAGTTTTCTGATCCTGGTATAGCAGACGCTTACACTCCTTGACTTTGTCACGTAAGATGACAAATTGACACAATCAAGCGCTCAGTCAAGTTCTGCATTCCAAAGCCGATGCTTCTGCAAATGGATATATCGTCGTCTATAAGGTTGCGTCTTGTGGACAAACAAATTTTAAAAAACGAATTACGAGCAGTTACGAATATTTTCCTAGCAGAGTGGCCAGCAATGAACAGACAAAATATTTTATTGAAGGTCAGGAGGCGCGTAAAAACATGCAAGAAAACGTGTCATTATATTCAGAAAATAAAGGGAAATGTATACCACTAAAACTTAAATTGACACTCTGCTTTACTGCGGCTTAGAATATGCTTGGTTTTACGACAGATGTACTCCAAAAAACGACAGTTGATAAGTGAACGAGATCACTTTAATGGTTGGTAAGAGGCGACAAAACCAAGGCCGAACATAAACCTGCCTGGCGAATGTACTTAATTTTGGTTTGCTACTTATTCAATTTTAAAATACACTTGGCATCATTTGCTCCGCCAATTACGGATGAAGAACGTCCTAATTCCTAAGCCATTATACTCACATTTATAATCATGGCTACAACGCTTCGCATTTAGCGTTTGTTTAGCCACAGAAACAGTTCTACTTAAATTAAGGCCGCGCCAGCTGAGAACATCTTACAACGTTAATCTAGGTTTCTCACAAAAACGAAATAAAATATTGAGATGACCATTTTATGGATTTAATCGTCCAAAAAACTGCAGGATCGCACTTACATTCTCGTACTTTGCATTTTCAGTAATATTGTATTTTTCCGTGCTCTGTCCACGTTTGTAGAAACCAAACCACTGAAAGAAATCAAAACGCGACCGTGTAGTTGTCCAATGAAACAAACAGAATTCACAAATGCATAACTCGTATGCAAACGTTAGCAAGGTGCATTATTCTAATTCTGTTAACTGCCAGTCATGTGGTATGTCACTATATCTGCGCAAGTTTTGACAACCAAACACGGATAAAACTATCCACCTTTCGTTAGCCTACTGCTAGCAAAGAAGGCATTTAAATTTTCGAAATTCTTTACCGTGCTACCATCTCAAAAATAAGTATGGCTACAGTACCTGTTATTGTGAGTTTGACAATGAACCAGTCGCTATGCGTTGAGAGGCTTATTAACTATTCAGCTATTTAACCGTAACTCCGCCAGACAACTTCCCTTAATTCGTTATTAAAATATGGTTATTTTATGCAGATTTATTAGCCTGAATTAAAAAAAAACCTCGTTTTATGGGCCTGTGTTAGCAGAAACAAATTTTCTATGTCGGAATCCTAGTCAAAGTGTTGTAGACAGACCTCATCGATATGCAATTCGTAAACTAGCCTACAAACGAACTCAGCCAATATGATGAATTCGACTATTTACGGGCCTTATGACATGTCATACATGAAAGATATCTATCACGCAGTCCGGCAAATTCGAATTTCAAAGATACACTAGTCGACGTGCGTTTACTAAACCAAACCAGTTTAGGCTTGTAGGTTAACTATTCAAACAGATACAAGCCCCTATTGGGGTGATGCAATAAAAAAGACTTGGTTGGTCAGTCTGAGGAATTTAAATGGTCTCAAGTGATTAACACAAAGTAACGGGACTAAGGATTTGCCACAAACAATTGTAAAACAGCAAATGCAGTTTTTTGGGGGCGGGGGGGGCGACTGGAATGTCTTTCGATAGAAAAAAGGCGTGGTTAAGGATCGTATCGCTTTAAATTTTTATCCACAATGCGAGCATTCTTTTCTACTTGAGAGCACGCTTTAGCTTAACAATTACTGGCCGCGAATTCCTACTACTGTTCAACACTGGATTATTCAAGCGGAGAAGACAGTAATTTAAAGAGTCGAAAATCCGTCAAACGAATAGAAATGGCGCTGATCGGCCGATTGGAGAACAAAGTGCGTTGGGTGGGATCTAGCGCTGCGTTTACGCTAAAAAAGGATGAAAATGCTGCTGCTGCTACTGATGATGATGATGATGATGATGATGATGATGATGATGATGATGATGATGATGATGATGATGATGATGATGATGATGATGATGATGAACATTCTATGATTCGGTTATATCACGTCGAGCCATTGGTAAAGCACTGTTATGAGCGTCGGCTAGTTAGGCGCTTTAACAAATGTGCCAGCATACATAGTCCATGGCTTTGAAGGGCATTTCGATCAAGCAATCACGCGAAGGTAAGGTTGACATACCTGTGATTCGCCGGGCACTACCGTTGTATCATCCATGAAACGAACGAGCACAAGGTTTCGAACCTTAAGCATATTTTCCCTGTAGTCCTGATTTATTTTCTGAACCACAAAAATAGACACGTAGGTTTAAAAGCATTAAGAACAAATGAAAACTTGAAAAAAAAACCTGAAGATGGCAAAACAACTGAAGACAACTATGGATTAAAAAACTTAAACAAGTAATATCGACCTTTAAGAAACGCTTGTATGTAAGATTGGCCCACATTGGGTGCAAAATACCTCACGTGGAGTCGGCAGTGCAGTTTAAAGAATAGAAGAAAGTATAGTTTACGTTAATGTGGCCGGAAACGTTTCAACTTCTAAGAAATCATTGTATTGTTCGGCAAAGAAGTATAACAGTTTTTATTTATATTAGCCAACGATTGGAGCATTTTGATTTTTTGATCAACATATCCTGCTTGAGTGAAAAAAACCATTACAAAGCACCAGTATCCCAATGACAGGGCTGAGAAATTAGTTACAAACGTTTTTTTCTAAACATTGCTGGCGCATTCACACACTTGGCTTACAGAAGCAATATTAAAATTCAGACGGGTGCTTACGAACAGCCCAAATAGCAGAAGCGCCAAAAACATATCAAAGCATTTTAATCCGAAGAAAATGTTAAGTACAGATGACGTAGTCTAGTAACAGGCGTTGTAACGTGATAGGCCAACCGGCGCATCCGACGATGTTCATCGTGTGTTCCACAATAGCGTGAAGCAGACAAGGTGACTTGTGTGTGTGAATTATTTGATAGGGAGAACAGACTTGCGCAGCATCTACCACGCTCTATCCTCCTTCCCACCTGGGCTCGGTATTAAGACAGGGTCAGGAACGCCGGTGGCGGGGATGGCGCAGGCAAATAACGCGACCGAACCAGCGCCTGGGCGCTCCACTTCACACCTACTCCACACTCCACCCCACAACAAACGCCTGACCAGGATTTTGACCAACAACGACAGAAATAATGTGAATGACTGGGCAGCCATACATGCGACTTGTATAGCCCGGCGGGAGCGCAAGCGCATTTACTGTCAGAGAACGAGCTGCAGGCGAACTGCCAGCGCACCACAAGCTGCGAGGGCCATGATTTACTGATTATGACATTCCAGGCGCTCACAAATTTTGAGGCGTTACGTAATTGCCTGAATGAGACATACCCCTTCTTGATTTATTTCAGCAAGGAAACGACTCTTCTCCCGGTAAACATCCTCCCGAAGGGGGTCATGCCAGTATTGAGCTTGAGCGAGACTAAAACGGAAATTCGGGCGACAACATGATTACTATAACTAACTATACGTCTAGGGATAGGCACTTATTAGAATATCATAAAGTTATTTGGGTCTCGATATAAAATGTGGCGTACTGCGAAATGGACTTTCAATGAAGAGGTTACCCATAAATATGGGAAAAGTGAGTTTTTCGAAATCACTGAGAGGCGATAGCTGCAAAACAGTTTATGAGTCTGCACAGTCGAATATCATACAAATCCGTCTGCACAATTTTGTGCCAGTTTGTGTCTTCTATGAGATGCTGTAACTGCGCATGGTTTCATTCCGTCACCTTAAGTTTCAAAGAGTGAGCACACCTACGTGGCACATTTCAGAGCAATGACACTATCCGTAAAAATTCACATTTACACTTCAAATTATTTTCTACTATAAAATATGAGTAGGTCTTTTGCGGAAATAAAAGAGAAAGGGGGGGAATTAGCCCGTCACGCTCGCGAGAACATGTGTAGATATGGGATATTTTGAAGTTAAATAAATATACGTATCCAAAAAACGCTGCACCCGTTTGTGCAAAAGGGAATAAATTAGGGAAAAATATAAGATAAGAGAGATAACGGTAAAGGAAGGAATGACTCCACAACTGTACACGGCTGAACAGATGAGGCGGTCACAAATGTGTTATACGAAAGCAATTACGCTCTTCATCAAGTAGAGCATTTCAACAACCAATCGAAACAATGAACTTGAGGAAATAAATGAAATTCGAGGGCAGTCTGCAGCAAGTCAGACCAAAGTATCCTAAATAAAAAGAATAGAACGATGAAGAACTCATGAAAATCCAGTTGGCAGGCAACGAGTAAGGATCCTGCCAAACAAGCCGGTGTATTTTGCGAGTTAGGCAAAGATGCTGGAAGAAATACGACCACAGGGAGACGTCGAATTTGCACTAAAGAACAAAAGCTGATTAACTACTCGTGAAATAAACAATTGCGGCAGAATGCATTGGCGCCAACAAACTGTGCAGTCGTTTATCTGCTGCGTCGTCTCGCAACATAATGTAAATAATGAGTAATTACGACGCAGTGGTTCGAATTTTTTGGAAAGTTGGTACCTACATATTCAATTAGACGTGAACGTGTACGGTTCTTAGTCCGGCTGTCTGTCGCAACGCCGTGCCTATCGTCTCGACCAATCGCAGCTGTCTAAACCGACCAGTCAATTTCAAGGACGACGCGGACACGCGGTCAATCAGGACTCCATGACACCTGCTCTGGCGGCACCGGCGTGCGTCATCGTTCGGATATCATCGTATCTCAACATGCAGTAGGTGTGTTATCTCACAAAAAGATAACATTCTGAAATACGCCCGCGATTCGAAAGAAGGGTCGCAATGTTATCGTGCGGCATAATCCCAAGATCATTTGGTCCCGTTAGGTAGCTTGCCTAAGAACGAGTAAAAAGTAGACTTGTACGTGATTTGGTCCAAAGTGAGTGTAGACTTTCGCAGCATCTACCGCACGTCCACCTCCTGCCCCCACCTGGATCCGATGTCAAGTCACAGTCAAGAGGACAGGATGCGCAGGGGGGACGAAGGTGGATGAGACGGTCGAGCCTGCACCTTCGCGCTCCACTCCACACCCTCTGATTCACACAATAAATGATCAGGTTTGTTGACCAACAACAACAAGGCGACAGGGGTCCCAGTGCGCGCGACAATGGGTCTGCCACCGCACTTCGAAATGTTGACATGTGTCACGGTGTGCATTCCGATAACGCCTACCAGAATCCGATATGGTCCCCGCGTTCGTCCAGAGCATCTACCACGTCACCCCTTTGGGGACGCACGCCGAGTATACCCAGATCGAAGTCCGCATGCTAACTTTCTCTGAATCTGTGTTAAGCTGTGATGCATATCATTAGTCAGTATTTACGTGCGCCCCCTCTCCAAAGGTTCGATTCCTCGCACCCGGTAGGAATTCTTGTGGAAGCTGTTGGTTATGCCTACGACGTCTATATGACTGATATTTGTGCAGTTATCCCCATTTCGCCGCCATATCACTAGGGTATTCTCGGCCAACGCAGGAGACACTTCTCCTCCTACAGCAGTCGTCTCTGTTGAGATCTTCGTGTAGTGCTGGGATCTATAAGCCCTATTTGGATGCCAAAAGGCACTGAGTAATACAGTGTAGGAAGATTAATACAGTGGTTGCATAGACCACAGAAGAACCTAGAATTCACAGGGCTACTATTCTGAAACTTATCTAGGACGGCAAGAACAGCTAAAACAAAAAGCGAATGTATACGCAAACACGCTAAATGAAGTAAATGACTTTAAAGATGTTTTGGCAGATTTTGAATAATTTATATTGACCTAACCGTGAAAAACTCGGCGGCACGGTGGGATTCCAACCCACTAGTAAGGGGAAGGGCTTATTACAGCCAACGCTCGAGGCAAACTCTTTTGTTTTACTACGGTGCTCTAGCCGCAAACATATGGAGGCTTTCCGAATGTTATAATATAACCACTAATCAAAAGACAAATGTGCATATTGCCCATTTTTCAAACTAATTCTGAGACTGGTATGGATTTTGAATTCGTAAATTGAATCAAGTTGTCTACAAGACACTTAGTCCATATAAGGACGCTGAACTCTCGCCTGCCCGAAACTAGGGGCGTTTTGAGTTAAATAAAGAAGTATGAACAAAGCGATGAATGAAAGGCTGACGGTTGAGATCGTTAACAAAAACGAACATAGCATCTCAATAGATAAACTACTGGTTTAATCAACGACAATTTCGATGAATTTTGCGGCAGG
>CACRXP010000077.1:1186509-1235550 GCA_902702965.1 Spirometra erinaceieuropaei
CTTTAGTCATAGGGTTTTGTTTTTAAGTATTAAATCTGTCAGTGAAGATCAGGTTGATAATTTGGTCGAGGAAGCAGCATTTACTCAACGCGTTTGGCCGGAACATTCAGCACTAAATATATGGAAAGGTGTAGAGTCCGAAGTCCGTTCAAATCATTAAACCTCTCATTCTGGGCCTAAAACATGGCAGGCCGTTGATAGCAGCTAAGTAATGTTCGCTATCATGTGGCCGCCTGGGACTGAACTGCATCGGAGTTGCATCGATAAACTGTTGTCCTATGGGAAATCGCGAAAGTTGGATATTTCCGAGGTAGAAGTGAAGAGACGAGTCCCAGGAAGTAGTCTTCAATTTCCAAGGCAGTTAAACAAAACTGATTTACTCGAAGTTTACAGTTAATTTTTGAGGAAATTAAAGACCAACAATTTCTAAACTGGAGTATCTACCAGAGAGCATACGGAAAGTGTTGGGAGATCCATGGATGAGCCGAACCCCTCGTAGCTGTGCCATGCAACGGCAGAATATCGGCGAAAAACGCGTGTCTTGGCTTTTACCTAGTAGCTGTGCTGCTAGTTTGGTATCTTGTGACGCTATAAACGAGACTATCGGAAGCAATCACATCCGAAGACACTCGAATTATTTTCCAGCAAGTGCACAAAGGTCAGAAGTCTGCAGGTGAGAAAGGTTCCTGCGGCAAAAATCCGAGCTCAACTGAAAAGTGAATGTCCATTCAGTTGAAGAACTTTCGACTAAGTAGCTATTGTCGGGTCTACCTTCGGCTTGAAAAGAGCTAACAAGCGTGACCGAACATAAATACATGAGGAAAAGAAACTTGTCTCCACTAATGTGATATAGATGGAGGGCGAGATGAGTAATTGCGTTCTGAAAGTGCATGCACGTTAGGGGAGTCAACGTCCCCTCAGGCCGCTATTACACTAATATAAGGTGCGAAGATTACGTTACTGAGTTGGCGTGGTCACGAAATGGAACAATGTACACTTTTAGCAAGTAACATCATACTAGCCTAAAAGGTCTTTCAGATGTGAGCATGGAATACGCCAAAGACAAGGGAAACCGGAATGGCCATTTCCAGCTTATTAACCGTCATCAGCAAGTCATACCCAAGCTCAATTGCGAACCGCCTGGGATTCGAGCCCGAGATCTTTGGTCATTGAATTGAACGCTCTACCAACGAGCCACAAGTTCATCGTCCTGTCGGTTGTGATTCGGCGATGACAGCTAATAGGACAGAGGTGGCCATTCCGGTCTCCCTTGTCTTTGTAGGTACTCCAGCATATTCATGTTACTAGCCGCTATGTCAAGTGCGTTTCGAATTTGAGACTGTTTCATGCGTGTCATACGTAGACGAACTATTTAACTTTTTCCGCCATTGTGGCCTGTCGTCTTTAGTTCTTGGCACAGGAATACGTCGTGAGCGGAAAAAGTGTCGACATCAAAGCTTGAGACTGAAATGCCCGTTTCTGGCTTCATAACTATCGTCAGCAGGACCATCCAGACCTGAGGTTGGACATGGCGGACTAGCGACGACTAGTAAACCGATAAATGGTCACTCCCGTACACCTTGCTTCTGTCGGTGCTCCATCCTGCATATATTACTGGTCGCTATGCGACTGTCTGATCCCCAAGGCACAACAAGACGAGCATGTCCGCAACTTGATCGGTGAGTGCAACTTCACCCTAACAGTCTTACTTTCTTTTCATTGAAAACCTGAAAACAAAGTTCCCCTTTTCAACATAATATCACGAGAGGATTAATGGGCATCGTCGCTGAAATTGAGTGATTCGATTTTATCCAAAACCACGGAAACAAGCCAGTTAAGTCAAACAAAAACTTCCGATCCGTCGAGAGCAGGCGTTCGCAGTAATGCACTGCTTTTGGACAGACGAAACAGCGGAGAGTAGTATAAAAGTAAGTAGCCGAATGCATACGGATTCGTAGACTGGATTGTTGAAACTTCAGGTCAATCAAACTGAGATAGATAAGTCGCGCCATATATCTTTAAAAATTTACCTCACAGAGCTACAAAGGCATTTACAAGTCATATACGCCTGGAGATTCAACGGTGAATCACGGACGCAGTACAGCAGCCGTTTACATTATAGGATCCGAAGTACGCACAAACTTTGCCAGTTAGATTAGTCTGACTTCTACACTGGGCATCCTGTGATGTAATGCTAACACTAATTTTTCTGAATCTAAACCCTTAAAAAGCTGTGAACTGAGTAGGTATCGCCAAAAGTAACATAAACAGAAATGTATTGTTTTCCGTTCACTATTTCGGGTGGCATTGGCTTTTGCTCTCTTTAAAAGGATGGTAGAAACAGCCACAGGAGAGAACGATCCGTATGCTTGTCCAAAGCGCATAATAGCTGTAGACTGAGAAGCCAGAGCACTTTGTTTATAAATCTGCCAAAATATCTTAGGCGTTTGGAACTGACAGTTGTCACGAAGCAATTATATAAACAAATCCTTCAGACAAATGGAACATCAGACTAATTCAGTGCATGGCACAGCTTTTATCTTGCTAGCACAAGCGTCTACCGCCTAAATCGAACAGACACTTTCCTCGGACGAAATGAATTCCATAGGACTATACAGAGCCCGAAGAAAGCTGCTCTGACGCTAGTGATGCCACTGCGAAGTCCTTCTACCTTACAAGAGCAGCCAGCCCATTTCTCACAAACGGACTACTGTAAACAGTCTGCTTAGTTGGGCAAAAACATTATTCTGACGAAGAAGGCTATCAAGTCGAACACGTGTCTGGGTTTTTAGCAAGTATCTATTTCGGGAGTACGGTTGCTGGAGTAGCGGCTGCTGGTTGGGCTTGAGAGAGAGCCCTTAAGGCACAACGGAACGAGTGAGTTCCGTATGAACGATCGGTGAGCGCCCCCTACCATTATATATATATTTTTTCACTAAGTGAAAAAAAAAATATATAATGGTAGGGGGCGCTCACCGATCGTTCATACGGAACTCACTCGTTCCGTTGTGCCTTAAGGGCTCTCTCTCGAGCCCAACCAGCAGCCGCACAGCGGCGCATGATATACAGGCAGAACGGTACTACGGACAAAGACAAGGGCTCGAGAGAGAGCCCTTAAGGCGCAACGGAGCGAGTGAGTTCCGTATGAACGATCGGTTAGCGCCCCCTACCATCTTATATTCCCGATCGAAAACCGACAAGGCAACGGGTTCGTGGCCCATTGGGTAGAGGCATGGACTTCTAAACTAACAGGTCGCGAGTTCGAGGCTCGAGTGTTCCACACTTCGGGCTTGGGTATGGCTGGCTGACGACGTTTCCATCCGATGATGGAAACGAGGAAGTTTCCGAAACGTCAGTTCGAATACAATATGGTCCATGGATTCGCCCTCTCTTCTTCTTCATCTTCTTCGGGAGATGATGAACGAGATATATATATCAGCAAAGAGGGACGACAGAGAATGCAGATAGATTGATACAGTACTGTTTCGGGCATATTTTGCCTTCATTCAGCCAATCATAACCCTGACCAGCAGCAGCTGGGACCAGAAACAGACGCACCTGGCGCAGTTAGTCCACCACTGAGGCCTACAAGATGGGTCATAAGCACTTCATCGAACCGAAGTTCATCAGTGCCTCGCCACCTGTCAGTCTCTGTCGCTGGATATCGGGTATTAATTCAATCAGGAATGGGCGCACACCGATCTATTGGCCTTACGAAGCAAACAAGCTCCATAGGGATCTTGGCCACCCATGCAGAGCTTGTTTGCTTCGTAAAGCCAACAGATCGGTGTGCGCCCATTCCTGATTGAATATATAATATATATGGCGAGGTACCGATGAACTTCGATTCAATGAAGCGCTTATAACCCCTCTGGTAGACCCCATCGGTGAACCAAATGTGTTTTTGATTAAGAAGTATTACTTAAGAGGGGCTGTGGCATAATCCCATTATATTTCGGACTCAGTAGGATGTCGGCTTTTGAATGCACTACCTTTTAAACGTCCTGTGGGAATTGTACCTGGAAAAATGACTACGTAAGTAGCACGCATTTTCACACTGACTTTCGATGGTCTTAAAAATCAAAATATATTTTTTCTTCCAGTCGTTTGATAGGGACTCCTGTCAACTTCATATTTCGTACTCGAAGAAGGAGTATAGTTGGGTTTTAAAAATGTTTTCTAATTTCCGAATAATTTGGAGCCTGGTTAACTGTTCCCTTAGCGTCTAAGGATTTCAGTTTACATGGCGCATGCGTTCTTCGTAAGGAAAATCACATATTTTATAAAGGATTTAAAAAGATACCAAATAGAGTCCATGAAATTTTGCAATGGATGAGGACTACGCTGTACATTTCACGAGGAGTAGTGGTAAACGGACAGGTATGATGCTGTATGAGTGGACATCGCACGGTCTCAGAAACTTCATAATAAGGAACTTTCTAAAACCCAATTATACTCCTTCTTCGAGTATAAAATATGAAGTTGACATGATTTTCCACCAAACGAGTGAAGGAAAGAATATTTGTGTTCATGCTTTCTATAAAATATATTCGAACTTATTTGACCATCAAAAATCAGCGTGAAAAATGCATGCTACTTAAGTATATATATATATATATATATATATATATATATCCCGTTCATCATCTGCAGATGATGAATTTGCGGTGTATTTTAAAGATAACTGATGAGGTACCACCCTGCATTATGATGGCAACGGTGTTACCCCAAGCCAAAGTGGCTATGTTATTAGGTTAGTAAATTGGACTAGAGTCTGTTAGAGAAACGTAGATAACAGAAATAGAATACCTTTTGCAAACTGTCTTCCCGAAATGGAGGTGCTTTTACCTTGGTAAATTGATAGATTTGAAAACAAACAAGCCAAAGAACAAATTTATATCCTGAGTTTCGTCGCTGAATCTGTTCTGTCGGCTGCGATAAAAATTATTAATTGTGGACGGGTTGGTAACCGAACATTCCACTCCGTTGCGCTGTGGATGACTGGTCCGTGGCTAACTGGCAGGCTGCTAGAGTTGATGTCTAACGACCACATGGCCTGGACCGAATTTCAGCCTACCAAAGCGTGGGGTTGTTATATGGCTATTTGACAACGGCTATTAAGCCAGAAATGACTAATTCAGTCTCCCTGGCAGTGGCCTGTACTCCTTTTTGGACCGTGAATAGTATCTATGCAACAGCCTGTGAGGACCTCAGACTGATCCTTAAGGCGCATTGGGGCAAGCATGATCACCAATCTCATCGGGGAATGACTTCCTTACATTGCACATTTCCTGCACAAAAGTCTCCGTTTTCCGAAGGGCAAAAGTACTTATCAATCATCAGGACCTTAGTCAAAACATCTGTTTTTCAGGAGATACATAATAAAAGGCCGGCGACGTAGATCACGAGCACAGCTATTGAAAATGAAAATTTCTGATGATGAAGTGGTGAGCACGCGCTTAGGGGGAACACGCGGTTCCTGAAAATTAAGTAGCCTTTCTCTGAATCACTCGGGTTCCAATCCCTGGCATTTGGATGTCGACTGCCGATGCACAAATAGAAGTAGGCTTTATAGAAGGGAAAAACTAAAGCCAATGGACATAAGAGGAACAGAGGGTTTGACGCACAGAAAAACAAACGTGAGTCTGATGGCTAGACAACTTGATGCAAGACAAACCGGGACTGGATGAAGTCAACGTAGGCAACCCGCGTCAAGATGGATCTGATGGTGTTACAGAAGATGAGCGTCGACGTTTCGGGGCAGGAGGGGAGGCCGAACACACCCTCCTGGGGACCACCAATGGAGATGACTGAACCAACCTTTGCGGGCGGACAGCGTTGGACGAGGGCTCGCACAAACAGTCCACCCTGGGAGAATCCAATGAGGTGAAATCCCTGTGACAGGTTCTTGTCCGAATGCACGATTTTGCAAGCCCGCGCGAGTTGTGTGTTAATGGGCATGAAGTAGGTGTTAAGACGATCCTTTGAGGAAAGATATCGACAAGTGAATTATGAGTCGATGGTCGCGCCGTCACATGCGCGCATGAACAAAAGTTAAGGAGCGCAGGTTAAAGGCAAAAGATCAATGACCTAGAAGAGGTAGGAGGGGCAAAATCCAGTACCCCCTCGGCAGTAAGTTGGGCAGCAGATTGCGAACCATAACGTTATCTAAACGCCAATTTTTTAAGAGGAGGAGGAGACGTAGGGAGAGGAGGAGGAGGAGGAGGAGGAGAATGAAGAGAGGAATTCATAAGAGAGCCAGAAAATCCCTAAGAGTAAATGTTTCATTAGCAATTTGTAAAACGTTGAATTAGGTAGCAGGAAGCTGCTGCAGAAAGATGCCTTATGAGACGGACAATCATGACATAAGATGTAGGTGACATTTTAAATTCCTTCTGACCAATAATTGTATTTCTTTGCAAAATACTTTCGGGAAATTTGATTGTACCATCCGCCATGGCAGACACACTCAACTAGAGGAAGACGATTTGAGCGTTGCTGTTACAAAGGACTACGACTTAGTACTCAAATGCTGCCCACCACGGACAAATGCTGTCGTGTTGCCGATGGAAGACCGAGTCTCTCCCTCATTTTCACCTGTCGTTGGCTAGCTGCTTTGACACCATCGCCCTCATATTAGTTCAGACCTATACCTACAAGCGCGATGACCACCCCCACCCATACTCTGTGCTAGAATTTTGCCAGGGTAAGATCACTCGCTGCGCGGGGAGGTTGCGGGTGACCAGAAGTCGCGGCGACAGGGAGCCAAACTGCCGAGTGATCGTCGGGCCAAAAATCGACAGCGGTGATGAAGTCGCGCTCGTCAAGGACTCCGACACGGACAGACGAGCAATTGTCGCATCAACTAAGGCTCTCAGCGATGAACACGAATACTGTCAAATATAGTAGGCGTGTGGTCGAATGACCGCCGCGTCCTATAAATACTGCGCACATAGAGGTCCCTCTTGTCCTTATCTGAGACTCTCTGATGATAGGTCCAAGTGTGAATCCGAAACTTCAGGTCAGTAAACTTCTTGGTCCAGCGATCGCATCCTTTTCCTCTGAACTGCATCCTAGAGCTCGCCTGTTGGCCTCTGTCAGCAACCTGTACGATTTTTGAGAAAATCACTAAAGTGTCTGGTCTAATTCCTGTTGCAAATATGGGGTCTTTGACATTGTGCTAACTTCCATATCAATCACCTAATAGTCATCTAGTGTAGTAGCAACAGCGAAAACCCATCATCTGTTGTAGAGACAACTAGCAACTAGTAGAAATACTTTTGGTGGCAAGCGTAGGTAAGATGAAGATGATTGATCTCCCATTGAATGAATTCTTATTTCCGAACGTCCTGACTCACGGTTGCCCCTGTAATACGAATGCATTGCGAAGAGAAAGGGCGACTTTGGGAGAATTTGTCCATTAGAATACTTTACATACAAAACGTTAAATTCAAGGAGAGCCTGACCCAGTCAGAAATACCAGACGAATTACAGACTGGCATTACCAAATTTCGGCTATTTTAGGTAAACACATGCATACACATACTCGCAGTAATTTTTTTCGGGTAATTCTCGCTACATGACTATCAGTTTTGAGGATGATATAGGATAACTGTTAAAAATCCTCTCAACAATCTTGATGTAACCCTATGTTGTAAAAAAAACAGGGTCCGAATCCCGCAGTAGTTTGCAAAGATGGTAAAGAGGTTAAAAACAGAAAAACGAATCTAAAAAGTGGACGCATTGAAGCTTCTAAGGCACAACAATATTGAACCCATGCTTTATTTGATTTTACTTTAAAGGTCAAACTGACTTTAAAAATTTGCAGTTAAATTCTAGTAAAAGACAATTTAAGAAGGAGATACAACTGAGTGTCGTTAGTAAATCCCGACTTACAATTAAACTCGATCCTCCGATAACCAAATCTAGAACGTAGATGCCGGGTATTTCCTCCTTAATTATATTGGATAAGCGAACGATTGCGCTACTTTTTCCAGTGTCCCCTGAAAGGAAGGGGAAAAAAGAAATGCGGAATTAATATTGCTGTTTTGCAGAGGCATGAATATGGTGGGCTAAAACGGCTCTATCTTGTTGTCTTCCAAAATATGATCATGTTAAATGATAAAAATTATTTTTTGAAAATCTGCATGCGGCAAAATAGCACCGCATCTGATTTATTGGTCAATACAGACAATGGCCGAAGATCCCGGGTTCGAATCTCAGGTTACATACACCTGGGCTTGAGTAGGGCTAGACGACGACGACTAATAAGCCAGAAAAGGTCCTTCCTGTCTCCCTTGTCTGTGTGCGTGCCATCTTATCAACTGTGTCATTAGTCGTTATGCGACTACCTGCGAGGGTTCCAGCTTGAACTCAAAGGAACAACAGGGTAAGAACGTTTCGTGATCTGGTTGGTAAGCATTCACCTATCACAATATGCAAGTTATTAAACATTTACTAGTGGCGTTTACATGATGAATCGATTGTACACGCATTCTACTTAAAGTAAAGGACTACAGAACGGAATAGTTTAACAAATTAGTTTACATTACTCTCTGCGGAAAAGGCAGAAGCATACCCATCCCGTGCCATAGGACCACTCCCAACGGCGGTTCGGCACGTGTCACCATCAAGAGAAGAAGCGTTATGCACACAGCAGTTGTAAGTCTTCCCATGACTAGAAAATAGTAAGCGCTTTTGTGACCAGTAGATGAATTGCAGTGATTTCTGAGATGTAAATACCTGTGGGAAAATCAAACAGTCAAAGTAGTATCGAACCGCAATATTTCGAATACAACTGATGCGTGTAGTCTTTATTTCACAACGCATTAATCAACAGAATGAGGTAGTTAGAACCGGGAACGCTCTATACTGTGCCTTTATAGCATTTATTAGTCTTAACCAAGCACTGGTAACGTTATTTACTTCAACCTCCAGGCATTTTATGTGAGCAGATTGTACAAAATTCGCTGATGCATATTCGTCTCGAATTACAGTTAGCGCAAAATTGAAACTAAATCAGATCCTAATGGGTTGCTGTGAACAGCTCGGATGTCTTATTTTGGTGAAATTATTAAACAAAGAACCAGCTGAAAGCCGAATCCTTCTAACGAGTGGAAATATGACAGGGATTTAGGAAAAAAGATGACTCAAATTATCAAGCACTATCTCTAACCATCATCCCATAGTATACACATAAATCGTTGGAGTTTATCAAAAACAAACCTCACAAGTGCTATTTTCATATCAAACGGTTGGAGAGCACGTTAGGGCACTTAATGTATGCAACAACCACGTTTTGTCTTTAGCAAGTTAGTTACCTGAGTTGAGCGGAAATAATAATAATAATAATCATAGCAATAATTATAATGTTTAAACATGTACATATCAGGGCCCTAGCCAAATGTCAAATAAAAATACGAAAGAAAGCACATGCAGAGAAGCAAATCGAAAGGCTACGCAAGCAAATTTATCTTCAGGGTTGACTGTAATAATGTCTGGAAATTATGATTGAAACTTTCAAGTGAATGTGAGTCTAAGTGGCATTTTCCCCACTTCTTTAGGATTCAAATATGTGGCATGTCTTCACTGCTTAGGAGGCAATCAGACAGAACATATTTATGCTCAAGATAAATCACGTTTGTCAGTCAATATTTATGACTACCGCAAATTTAGTCCACTTTTATATGTTGAAATTGCCAAACTAGTCGAAGGAAATTAAAGTCATATTGAGCACTGCGACGGGCAGCGACGACGTTTTGCAAAAATTAAATCTGCAAAGTACATATAATAACCCTCTGGACTTGTCTTTTAACCTCTGCATGTCCTTTCAAACTACCAGTAATCAAGCCATACAAAAATACCCAACGGCCACTACCGGCTGCATTATGGACAACATAAAGCAGCAAATATCGTTTAAGGGAAACTACTACAAGAAACCGACTAAAAATACATTAAGATATGACGGAATTTTAAGTTTGGCAGCTCAATGACATTTTCGGTAAGATCCCTGCAGCCATAGTACTGGCTGTCCACACAGAAACGGCTGTCACCCATAAGACGATGTAGGCAGACTGCAAAAGCGAAAAAAGCGACTATCCTTATCCAAAATTGTCACTGACACGCATATCCGCATTCTTGGCTTAGTCACGTCCCTAAGGCGGCATAGTCGCCATGTCTCCAAACATCCTTCGTGAAATTATTATCTTTTAAAAAAATTCAGTAGAAGGTTAAACACTGGAAGTCATAGGTCTCCAGAGACTCTGTCTCTTTCTCCTCCATTACAGGCATCTCCGCGTTAACGAAACTGAAATATACTCCATAGTTCATAAGAGCGGCAACTCCAGTTGGGATTAATCCTTCCTATCCATCACACAGGTAAACTCTGAGGTACATTCGGAAGAGTCGCAAACCACGTAAGCAAAAGAAATCAAGTCAGTAATATGTTACCCCAGAAAAGACTACCCGATAATTCAATCATTCTTTCAACACTGTTCATACAGAAAAATTTTCTCGATTCCATTGGCGAAATGGTCTGTGGACCAGCATCAAGTGCATCAGAACATGTGCACATATTAAGGCAAGAAATGTTTGCTTCCCTTTAGAAGACAAGAAACTGAAAATGCGCAGGAGAAGAGCACATCAGTATGCTTTGCAATTAATGACGTGCTCGATGTTATATCTGAGTAAAAACCTCCGTTGATCTCGTCTCCTAATGGTCATTGGTGTAAAAATTTTCGTCCGAAAGGGTTAACCATCTAGATGGCTGAAAACCGGTCGCATTCTTTTTGTAGTTTGTTTTAGCTAAGATGTCCAAAACCCCCTATAACAGGCATGTCTGTTATGGGGTAAAAATCACTTTCTACCAAATGCGCTCGTCTCTTCTTTGTTGCTACTACCCTGATCTGTCTAGACGAAGAAGCCATAGCCATGGCTTGTTCTGCTGAAAATGTTTCATACTTCCAGAACATATATATGTGGGAAGAATTATGCATATGCATAATGCATATGTATTATAGATATATCTATAATACATAAAGACCGAAAACATCTGAAAAGCAACGATGGCGGTATTTTATTGTAGGACTAATCCGTTTATCAATATCTCCATAAACCTACCATTAAAAGCTACAATGTAATAAGCTTTAAATATCATACACATAAGCATTAAACTTGTAGATAGGTGCGAAGATGTAAGAATTGAACAGTATTTTCCATACGATCTGCGTGATCAGAAAATTTTTGTAGATAAAGCATGGAACCAACAGACCGCTACTCTGCAACGTTTATTTATATATTGTTATTGTCAATGTTCCATTCGCTCGACCTTCGTATTTATAATAACACCAAAAATAAATGTTAATTAAAAGCCTGCTTACTTGACGAGAACTGACGACTAACTTTGATTTCAAGAAATGCTGGGACGACGATGAGGGCGTCCGTCAAATCCAGAATCCAAAGAAATTATGAGGTCAAAGCCCGACTGATTTTCATCGAAGTTTGAAGTCTTGAATACCGGCTGAAAAACATATTAGGAATATCAAACTTTCAAAGACGAGCACAAGGTTGTGGATTCAGAGACGCCACGAGCCCGTCAATAGCGTGGTGTCTATTTGCAGGAGTCATCGAACTTACTAAAGTAGGATTAATAACCTAGGTCCTCTTGCTCTGTTACTTTACCTAATGGTTAGTTACAGGATAACAGCCAAATTTTTCTATAGCTCTTCTGCTAAACGGAAAACTGCGCGCTGTCGCTTTGTAGAAAGATTGGAAAACTGCACTATAAACAGGACAACAAGATAGGAGGATGGTCTAATTTGGTCGAGGATTTCGATAAATTAATAAATATTTATAGTTTGTAAGCAATAGACAGTAAGATTAACGGTTCACTATAGAGTTAATAGGCCGGTGAATAAATTGAGAAGTAGAAATACATTCAAGGTGATTAGACGAGCAGACTTCAAATGACATCAAAGCGTGACGGTCGGTTTAAAAGCGAGCGGCGACAAAGAATTATAGACAATGGACGAGGAACAATGAACAAAGAACGATAAGAGCTGACAGGTTGGGATACAGAAACAAAGGCAGGTTAATATGAGATAAGTCGGGTTACAAACAAGCGGTTAGTAGGAAAGAACAAACGAGGATACAACCCTGACATCAGGGATATCACAGTGCTTATGTGGCATTATTAGTCATTCTCCATTCCCTTTGCCAAAATCTAAAAGACGCAAAATTTGGAGGGCAAAATCTAATGACCTGAGTGCAGACTTATCCTGTCTCGATTGGTAATCAACGTTTTTGGGTTATGTTAAAGATGACTGGGAATTGTTCAAGAATGCCCTTCTGCAGCTCATTAACAACCAACGCGCATTGAAGAGTGTAAGACAGAACAAACGGCCTGGAGGCTAAAGAGAACATTATGAATGAAAATAACAGAAAGCGCAAATTGTGGAGAAAATAATCGTTTACGTGGCAAGTTTGGCATTTTCAAACCTACAAGACACAAGCAAACAAACAGCGAAGCCTGCTAAAACAGGCGCGACGAAAATTGGAAAGGCATTTGATAAATAAAGCAATACGGAAACAAAAATTACTCGACAGCTACCTAAGAAGATATACAAAGAACAAACACAAAATCCCTTAGAAGGACTAAGGGACGATTTATTTCGGAACGGCTCCTGGCCCGCTCAAAATATCACAAATGGATGGTAGAGAGGAAAAGCCGATAAAAAAGGAATGAGTTCAGTTTAGTTAAGTTAATTGAGGGAAATAGGCCTGCGCATTTGAGTGCCATATTTGCAACGTAAAAAATGTATGTTAAACAGAAAGATGTTTGATTTGATACTTTGATGATTTGATAATTTTATTTAATGTCATTTTACAGGCATTGTCAAGGGCAGCGTTAAACACAAATCCGACCAGCATATGACATTCATAAAGTCGAAGCAGATGACGTCCCTGGTCTATGGTCCTTGTCCACCTTTCCTGCGAGTAAAGACTGCTTGTAAGCCATGAATGACCGCGACGAAATCTGTGCTGCGCAGCACCCAAAAGACTCCCCTGCTCCAGATATGACCTTAAACCTCCCTTAATAAGTCGTTTCATGACCTTGAACGAAATGCAGGTTAAACTAATAGGATGGTATTTTCAGGCTCCAGCCTGGATCCTCCTTTATAGATTGGAGAAATATGGGCTGTTTTCATCCCTCCAGCAGTTTGCCTTCTTCTGTGGACTTCAAAAATATGGACACCGGCTCACACAGTACGTAAGCAAATTCACGGAGGACATGTGGACTGTCTTCCAATGCACGCGAGGAAGGGTTTTGTCGTTGATCTGCGTAAGTCATAGGGGAATGTGTATCATGAGTGATTATCGACCGAAAGAAACTGGAGAAGGCTAATGCTTTCAGGTGATCATCTGTCTCAATTACTTTGTTTTGGGATCACAGGGCTGGAATCGGGTCGCGACTGCTCTTGCCATTAGGTCCGTAACTATAGACGATTTTAGGATGCTACAAAGAGTTTTGTAATATGCAAAGCACATAGTTGCATCGAATGCTAGTAGAATAGAATATGTTTATTGTAGAGCCCCTCGGGCACTGTCAGTCCTCTTTGAAGTCAAGAAGAAAACCCAAAACAAACTCATCATTTTCAACTGCACTTTGACTTCATTTATTTCGGGTGTCTTTTTAGCCAAAAGAGCCGAATTGAGAGTTTGGTTTAAGTTAAAAAAAACCAAGTTCTAAGGAAAAATAATAACAAAAGTTTTTAAAAAATAACGATATGTACAATATAAAATTGAAGTTTGCAGTTTGGTAGTTTTCGGGGCATGATTAACAAGTTCCTTCATGGCAATTGAGGAACTGACCTTGAAAGTAATTTCCTGTTGGGTAAATTTCGGTGTACTCTAGTTGCTGATTATCTGTCTATCTGGCTAGCTGTAAGGGGGCGGTCTCACAGCTCCTACGTGTTTTTTAGGAGGCTTACCATTGTTGTCTGGACTAACAGCTGGAAAAGATGAAGATATATCAGGAGTAAGAAGCATTCAATGGTACGTCACAATCAAAACTGTCAAAATACAATTGAATCATATATCATATTGTTCTTGTTAATGTGAAAGTATAGGAGTAGTGGTCGACTGTTTACTATAGGTCAGTATAGGTCAGTATATTTTAAGAGTAATAGGCAATGCCTTTAAAAACCCTATTGTAAACGGTACATGCAATATTTCACTTTAAATAAATATGGTACTGAAATGTTGTCAGTAATATATGCATCTAAAATAATATTTTCCCTGGAGATGTAGAACCAAAACTTGAGAACAGATGATTTCAGTAAAATGTTATGAAAGTCATCCGCATCAGCGGTATGAGTTTGCAAGGCTTTGGTTTAGCACCACAGAGCTGTTCTGTCCAGACAATCGATAGTGTCCAAGAAAATATGCATCGAGTCTTTGCTTGAACGTCTCCGTGGTATCCGCCATTATTACGTCCTCGGGAAGCCCGTTCCAGGCACCGACGACTCGCTGTGAAAAACAGTATTTGCGAACATCCAGGCGGCACCGGGATCCTCTAAGTTTTAGACAGTTCCCACGCAGGTTTGTTGTTGCGGCCAGGGTGAAGAAATCGTCGGGGTTTAGGGCACATTCTCGGTTCCTCAATATCCGATAGGCCTGTATGAGATCCCCTCGAACCTGCCTGTACTCAAGAGGAAAGAGTTTAAGTTCCCTAAGTCGGCAGTTGTAAGGTAAAGTCCTGAGGCTTTTTACAATTTTCGTTGCTCTCCTCTGAACTCTTTCGAGCAACTTATAGTCTTTATTTAGCCACGGGCGCCACGCTTGGATTCCATATTCCAAATGCGAACGAATGAACGCTCCGTATACTTTTCCAAATAACTCTTTGTCTATGTCCACGAAAGATCGTTTAATGGCAAAGAGAACACTATTTGCTCTTTTGGACGCCCTAACACACTGAGATGAAGGCTTAAGGGTCGACAAAATGTTAATCCCAAGATCTTTTTGTTCGATTACATTTGAGAGGCACCTTCCACCAAGTTGGTAATGGTGATCCTCTCCGTCAGCTCTTCCAGTCGTTTTGAGTCGCAGCGCGACGCACTTCTCAAGGTTAAACTTTAGCAGCCATTTGTCCGACCATTCGCATAGGCGGTTCAGTCCTTCTTGCAGGGCCCGTTCATCATGTTCGCCGTTGATCGCTCGCCATAACTTGATGTCATCAGCAAACATGACTCCATTGCAGTCCAGTCCATTCATACAGTCGTTGACATAAATTAAAAATAGTACTGGTCCGAGTACGGAGCCCTGCGGAACTCCACTCGCAACTGGCACTGGCGTTGACTTCGTATTACCAATACACACAGACTGTGATCGACCAGTCAGAAAGTCCTTTATCCAGTTTAATAGGTTTCCTCTTATCCCTGATTCTCGGACCTTGTAAAGTAACCGGTGGTGTGGAACACTATCAAAGGCTTTCTTGAAATCTATGTACACGATATCGACCTTTGTTCCTGCGTCTAACGAGCGAGACCAATGTTCCGTTGAATGAAGCATATTAGTTAGGCAGGAGTGATTTCGTCGAAAGCCATGCTGAGAACTAGCAAAGAAATTATTTTCTTCAGGGAACCTTATGTTGGATTTTTGACTATTCTCCCATGACTTTGCAACAAATGCATGTTAGGCTCACCGGCCGATTATTGTTTGTACTTGTTCTGGATCCCCCCTTGTGAATGGGGTATATGTTGGCCACTTTCCAATCAGAGGGGAGAATGCCTCGGTCAAAGGACGACCTAAAGATGTGCCAAAGCGGTTTGGCGAGTTCGCAAGCCAACTCTTTCAGGACTTTTGCCGGAATTTGGTCTGGGCCCGGAGACTTGCCCTCCTGAAGCGCTAGAAGTTCCTTCCTCACATCTTCTTCCGTGAAGTCGATATTTTCTATTATTTCGTCGGTTGCCCCAGCAGGAGATCCAGCCTCGTCAAAGTCCGTTTCATCAGTGAAAACCGATACGAAAAACCGGCTTAGATGTTCTGCCTTAGCGTCATTTTCGATGATATCCTCATCGTTTTCTCCTTTCAACACTGCGACCGTCTCCTTGTTCTTTAACTTACTGTTTATGTAGCTGAAGAGCACTTTTGGCTTATCGACGGCCCGTTCCATAACTCGCATTTCATACTCCTTCCGCGACCTGCGGATAGCCCCCCTTACCTCGTTTCGCTTTCGACGAAATTGCTCGTAATGGGATGGTTGTTTTGTTGTTGCATACCTTCGCCATAGTTTGTTCTTCCGGTTTACTTCTTTCTTTATATCCCGCGTTATCCAGGCAGGACGATTATTCTTTTTGACTCTTTTTGTCGGACAGTTTCGATGCATGATGTCTGTTACAACTCCTTTGAGGTAGTTCCAATCAACGTCTGGATGTCCGGAAAGAAAGTCATCCCAGTCCACTACCGATAATTCTCTTCTCATGGCGGCAAAATCTCCTCGCCAGAAATTCAGTCTAGGCTCAGTCGTATTCGCTTGTTGGCTGCATAGGCGGTATTCCCAAAGCAGCATGACATGGTCACTCTTACCGAGCGGTGTTATGGACCTAAGTTCGCCAGGGATAATCGGGTCTTTTGTAAGGACGAGGTCCAGACAATTCGCTCTTTGGTCCTCTCTGATTCTGGTTGGGAACGCGACGTTTTGTACCAGAAAGAGATTAGCCGTTAGCTTCAAGAGCCTGGAATCGAAGGAATTTCGCGAGCCATTTACTAACAAATTGTTCGTTGTGCGTTGAAATCTCCGGTTATCAGTACCTCTTGGTTTTGTGACACCTCTTTAATTAGCCCAAACATTGCATCGTCAACCTCATCAGTTTGATTGGGCGGCCTGTATACGGTCAGGAAATTCAAACTGGGTGCGCCACGCATCCTCAGTTTTAACCACATTGCTTCACAGTCGCCGGAGCAATCGGTTTTGTGTTCCGACGCGATGATTCCTCTCTTGACGTAGACCGCTATTCCTCCTCCTTTTCTATGCAGTCTGTCCCGGCGAAAAAGTTGGTATCCCTCAAGTTTTATTTCGGCATCCAAGACTTCGGTCTGGAACCAAGTCTCTGTGATAGAAATGACATCCGGCTGCGTATCTAATATCCATACTTTCAGCTCATCTAGCTTATGAAACAAACTCTGAGCATTTGCATAAAGAAAGCGGAGCTTAGACCGGGCAGATTGCCGAACGATTCTTGGGCCGAAGTTGCTGGATACTTCGCGCGGGTTTTCGGGTCTATCGTCCTCTTCCGAGTCTACTGCTGTTTGATTGGACTGGATGTTAGTGTGTTGTCCGTCGTTTTCTCTGATCGGTTTGTCAGATAGGGGCGTTCTTTCCTTATTATCTGCTTGTTCATTATGCTCAGTGTAATTGGTTGTTTCCAGAGGAATGAGCTCCGAACATTTACGATTTTGCCATTCATTATTCTTAGGTTTTTCTCGCCGGAATTGTATCTTCTGAGGAGTTCGGCCTTGAGTTCCCTCCATTTCTCCCGTTCGGCCGGTGAGAAATCCCGCTGAAAAAAATTGTTGGGTAAGCATTTCGCAATGCTGGTTTCCTATTCAGCAGTAATAGTGCTTGTTCCTCACTTTCGAGAATAATTTTTAATGGTATGTGATGGCCCGAATCGACCTACTAATCCTTAATTGGTCCTATTCTGAAAGCTTTTAAGACGGTGATGTTTTCGTTCTCTTGTAATAGGGATTTGAGGTATTGCTGGAATAATTCTATATCGGGGCTTATTCTGTTCTTTGGGATGTCTGAAGAAGACTCAGGCATACCCTTTACGATGATGCATTTATTGCGATCAATAGGGCGCTGTCGTTTGTTTTTATACGCACAGTTGGCATCGCGAAAGTTTTTGTTGTCATCAATGTCCCCTTCAGAGACAGTTTTCATGGTATAGCTACCGCAGGGTTCCTCGTTTATCGAGGCTTCCTGGTCATGTGGTACCTCTTGCGTCAGTGAGGCATCTTGTCTTCTGTGTGGACTCTGCTCTCCACTGCTGGTGCTATGACATACTTGGTCTTTTTGGGATGCTTTGAGACGTCTCCTGGTTTTTTGTGATGCCCTTCGGTTATTTTGCGCTCGCACATGAGATAGGGTCTCGGTTGCAATGGGGTCCGTAGACGGGCTGTCTTCTTTTTCAGGGGCTAATACAGTTTCTGAAGTCGTATTGGCCGTTTTTCCGGTCATCTTCTGAACTTGCCACATCGCCATCTTTCTCCTTTCGGGTAAATAGTGAGGCAGTTTCATCAGCTTCTCCATCTCAAATCTTAAATTCCTTATATCCTTCTCCATCTCCAAGATTTTCTGAAGAAGTCTAGAACAGGACGTGCAGGTTTCGTCCTCGCATTTAACATCCAATAAAGTTATTAGACTCCTTGCGCGTTTGGCGGGAGGTGATTTGACAGCCGAAGACTTATCGCAATAGTCCTTTGCACAGCGTCTTTCTGTTATTTAATTATTTTTATCAAGTCGTCGGCTGCGCGTTAATGGCGTAGTGGTAGCGACTATGTCACCATCATTATTGTGCCCGGGTTCGAATCCGTCCCCACGCATCTTTTTTGCCAAATATTTGGAGGATCCTGAATCGACTGCCATTGTGAAGTCAATAAACTTAAAACGTTTTCGACGGTATGGAAACGATTTAAAGCGAGACCAACGGTATGAAGTAAATAGAAAACGACTCAGCCTTTATTGTATTTCGGGAATATGGCGGTGCGGCTGTCAGATGTGGTCGGAAGGAGACAGGTTTTCCGGACGAAACTCCCGTCGAAATTCTGTGAGGATCGAGATATTGCTATGAAGAAGCGACTTGTTAATTCTGAGAGGCCGTCAGGGTGTCCAGGACTCAGGAGACTGGAAAAAGTTAAATCCCTCGGAGATCGAAAATTTCGAACCGAATTCAAAAGACAAACAGAGAGTCGTGAGCACCTGAAGACCTAATATAGTTGTAAATATGCTTAATATGGCCTTATTATAGACATACGCACGACAACTATGCAGTGTTTTATCGAAGTGTATATTTTTATTAGCTTCATAAGGGATATTTAGTGTCAGGTGACATAGCTGATGAAAACGAGAAAGGGAGGAAAGGAACAATATCACTATCTGTTCTATGTTTATCCATGATGCGATCTTTTATAAATTTGATTATATTTAGTGGTATGTTTCGGTATTGTTCGAGCGGCTGGCATCATCCGAGCCGTTTTGGACCAAATTCAGTATCAAAGAATTGACTTGAAAAATGTCCTATCTTATTCAGAAATAAATGTATATTGTTATTTGAAAGGAATTTCTTAGTTTTTATTTTAGACTCGATTAGGGTTCGACTTTTCCGGATAGAACTTGGAAGAGAATTCCAGATAGTGGCATATCTTATTGAGTAGAAATTTGACCGTTGGGGCTTTGTGAATTTGTGAATCCTTATATTATCTTCCGTTTTTCTAATGTTTCTAGGGGCGTTTTGGTTGGTAAGTAAATTCATTTTCAGAATATCTGGGTCGTGGGTGACCTTGAATAGGAAGTTTAGATCATTTTGAAGTCTTCTGATCCAGAGTGGTCGAAGACCGTATGTATGATATAGTTCTAAGTATGAACCCTGGATCCCATCACTTCTAGACAAAAATCTAGTAAAACGTCTCTTAATGCCTTCTAGTTTCTTTCGGCCGTCTGAGGGCATTATGCCGAGGAAAATTGAACAAAAATCTAGGAGAGGTAAAACATACATTTTGAAAAGTTGTATTCTTAGTGCATTTAAGGTGAAATTTTTACATATGAATCCACACAGGCGAGTGGCTTTCGGTGATATTTTACCGATTTGGCCTCTGTTATTTCATTATCCTCGAATATGATGGGGGGAAGTTTTTGTGGGCCAAATATCAGGAGATATCATTTTTCGGGTGAAAAGGGCATCTGCCACACTCTGACACACATTCCGCTGTCAATTGTATTTCTTCAGGTGCTCACGACTCTCTGTTTGTCGATAAAGCCTGCAAACTTTATTTGTCTTCTTAAACGCAGTTTGCAGTTCCCGAGTTATCCACGGCGGATGATTGCTTGTTTTCTTTCAACTGAGTGGAGAGTTTAGATAGATAGATAATTTTTATTAAAGACCCGTCGGGGTCCCATCAAAGCAATTTAAAATAAATTTACATGCGAGTTTTAGACGAGGTAGGCTGAATCTTTACAAAATGCAATTCATAGTTTCTGAATTAGAAGTCCATTGGGAAACACTATGATTGAGGGGTGAAAAGAACTCCATACAAACAGTTAAAAATCATTGGATTGATTTTACAGGAGAAACCAAAACACCTCAATAAAATAATGACAGAAAAATGCGAGCAGGACTGGCCTGCAGGTGGCGGTATATAACGGAATGTTGTCGGTCATCGTCAGGGTAGCAATAAATCTCAGCCTTGATGTGCACGAATGTGGGTCAGACAGGACTGGCTTGCATATGGCATTGTATACGGGATTCACAATTGAGATCCTCTGGGCCGGATTGATACGCCGCGTCAAAGAGGCCAGACGAGAGGAACCCAGATGCGATCGGCTACAGCACGCTTCGAGCTCAGCCGAGCAGTGGGGAAGGGAGGAACGACCAATCTACTAGTAGACGGCGTATACTGAGGGTTTCGCCCTGAGAGTCGACAGACCGCATGAGGTCGGAATGCGGGAGATGACATCAAAAACCGCGAAAATTGTCGCTATGGGGGAGGAGTGATAGCAGTGGATTTAGAAACCAATCCAAAACAGGGGTTTCAGTTCAGTTCAGTTCAGTTTATTGAGGGAAATGTAGGTCTTCACCTTTGAACTCCCTATTTGTTTACAAACAACTGCAAAATCTCAAAAACCCGAAAAGGTATCATAAAGGAACAAACAATCTGAAAAGCGTCAGGTCTGTACAGACAAACCAACTGTCTCGAATTTTAGTGGTACGAGCAGTTGTAGAGCTGTCGTTTCGAGTGCAGCGAAATAAATAATATATCCGGTGACAAAATTTGCCTATGTGCATGTCAGTAAGCGTAGGCGATGGGTTGGCACAATAATACATTCAATTTAAAATGTTACTGAAATATAGCAAGTAGTATTACAATAACGGGATTTGTCGAGGTAACAGACATCGGGGTGGTAGTTTAGTGGACACTGCTACACAAATCCAGCTTCCTCTTAAAGACCTCGACGGAAGCAGACATAACGACATCCACATGCAGGGCATTCCAGGCTTCTAGTACTCTGTTGGAGAAGAAGAACTTTCGTGTGTCCAGTCTGGCCCCTGTCACACGTAGTTTGAATGGATGGCCTCGTAGATTTGTGGGGGTTGCTAACTCGATGAAGTCCCCCGGTACGAGGCTGCAGTCCTGACCGCGTATGATACGGAAGGCTTGTATGAGGTCACCCCGTAACTGCCTGTAACTCAAGGGAAAGAGATGAAGGTTAGCCAACCGCGTTGCATATGGTAGTGAACCCTGTCCTGCCACAAGTTTCGTTGCACGCCTTTGAACCCTTTCAAGGATGCTGAGGTCCTTCGCGGTCCAGGGTCTCCAAGCTTGGATAGCAAATTCTAGTTGCGGACGCACAAAAGTTCGAAAGACTTTAGCGAAGCAGTCTTCATCAAAGGCAGAGAAAGCCCGCTTGACAAGGTAAAGGACTGACATTGCAGACTTGGCTATCTTCGTGCAGTGCAGCGAGGGTTTGAGCGAGGTCGTAATCCATACTCCCAAGTCCTTCTGCGAGTCCACTTCTTGCAGTGGTATACCATTTAGGCAGTAGTCCATATGGTTCGGAGAGCGAGCTCTGCCGACTCGTAGAATATTGCACTTTTTCTCGTTGAACGGCAGAAGCCAGGCCTTTGACCACTGTTGGAGTCGGTCTAGGTTCGCCTGCAGATGCTCTTCGTGATCTGCAGTTCGAATGACACTCCAGAGCTTAATGTCATCCGCAAACATGGCGACACCACAATCCAGTTCACTAACGCCATCGTTGACGTAAATGATGAACAAAGTAGGACCAAGAACTGAGCCTTGGGGAACACCGCTTTTAACGGCAACCTCCGTCGACTTCTGGCCACCGACATGGACAGTTTGAACACGGTCTAATGGGAAGCTTTGAATCCATTTTAAGAGGTTACCCCTAACGCCTGTTCGGCTCAGTTTGTGCAGGAGTCGCTGATGTGGAACACTATCAAATGCTTTTTTAAGGTCGATATAGACTACATGCAGCGCATTGCCTTCATCAACTGGCCGAGTCCAACGTTCCAAAGCAAGTTAGTCACGCAAGACCTGCCACTACGAAACCCATGTTGCGCATCAGATAATAGATTATGCTGCTCTAGGAAGCGCATCAGCTCTCGCTTGTTTATTTTCTCCATGAGTTTGCAGCAGATGGAGGTGAGGCTAATTGGCCTATAATTGTTTGCAGAGGCCTTGCTGCCTCATTTATGCAGTGGTGTGATCCGCGCAGATTTCAAGTCGGCGGGCAAGCAGCCGGCTTCGAACGAGGCTTGGAAAAGCATGGACAATGGTTTGGCTAGTTCGGCAGCGAGCTCCTTCAGTAACTTAGGCGGTATGTCGTCTGGACCTGGTGATTTCGACTCATTTAGCGTCATTAGCTCTATGCGAACCGTCGCTTCGTCAAAAGATACAGACTCAATTTTTGGACCCTCATCGAATTCGTAGTCGGGAGGAGTAAATGGACTTTCACTAGTAAAGATGAATTTGAAAAATTGTGAAAAGTGCTCAGCTTTTTCTCCATCTTCACTAATCTCTACGTCTCCGCTTGTCTTCAGGAGGGGGATTGGATCTCTGTTTCGTGTGCTGCTTCTTATGTAGCTGTAGAATAATTTTGGATTTTCCATAGCACGATTCAATAGGTCTTTTTCAAAATTTTGCCGTGTCCTGATATAATTAAGAGTTACCACTAGATCTACCACTAAATCCCAGGTAGACCCTTCTCGAAGTCAAGTATCAGAGTGTTCGGGAATGAGACCGTTAACAGTGACTTTATGCTTTCCGGCGTAAGATATTTGCGTAATTTCGACTTGAATACCAGTAAATTAGGCGATAATCTAATTTCAGGCAGAAGATTATTCCAAAGGAAGGCATATTTGGAAGCAAAGAAGAGGGAGCGCTTAGATGTAGTACAAAGAGGCGGCGGCGGAATCACCATGCAGGAGTTGCGCGTGGCATAAGACCGATCTCTCGGAGTGAGAGTGTCATTGAGCGGAAGACTAAAGTTAGAGTCGATGCGAAAAAGGAAGCAAAGGACAGCTTCGAGTCTTCTAACCCACAAAAACTCCATGTTCGCCAGCTGACATCTCTGAGTATAAGAAATGCTGGACGAAGCTTGAGAGAACAGTTTCCGGGTGAAAACCCTCTGAGCATTTTCGATTTTATTACGGTCGCAGGCGTTCATTAAACCGAAGAAAGGACAGCAGTATTCGAGGACTGGAAGAACAAACATTTGATAAAGTCTTAGCTTCATTTCCGGAAGGAAAAAAATATGCAATATGAATCCACATATCTGCGCGGCTTTGGCAGAGATTCTATCTGCATGAGGTGATAAAGCAAGTTTATTTGTATAACTTAGACCTAGGTCCTTTATGGTGAGGCATTCTGAGAATGGGCTATTCTGAAAAATTATGGGACCAGGAAGTTTGGTAGGACCAAAAGTCATGAAATTACACTTGGCTGATGAAAACTCCATCTGCCATGTCGAACCCCATCTGCTTAAGCGTAGTAAATCGGCATTAATTTTTTCAACACAAACATTTGCGGTGTCCTTAGAGTATGAGTAAACACACTTGAGGTCATCGGCATAAGTAAAAGTTTGCGAATTTCCGAGTTCAGTCGAAATATCATTGATGTACAGAAGGAAGAGTAGCGGACCTAGGACCGTGCCCTGAAGTACGCCACTCGTGATCGAGTGGGGTGCCGAGTAGCTATTACTGACCATGACTTTCTGATATCGGTTGAACAGATAGGACCTGACGAAGTCGAGTAGAGGCGGCCGGATGCTGAGAGTTTCCAATTTTACTAAAAGACGTCTATGGGGCAACTTGTCAAAGGCTTTACTGAGATCAAAGTAAATAACAACCACTGACTGCCGCTCATTACGAAGAGAAGTGATTAGATCAAGAAAAGCCAAGTGGCATGTTTCGCAGGATCGTTCAGGTAAAAATCCATGCTAACTAGAGCTCAGAAGCCGATTAGCTAGACAGAAGTCAAGAATTGCATTGAAAATAATCCTTTCAAGAAGTTTTGCTGGAGACGGCGTTTTGTGCACGCCCCGATAGTTATTAACATTGGACCGAGATCCTGACTTGAAGACGGGAATGATAATTGACGTTTTCCATGTTTCAGGAAAGAATCCTTTTGAAATATAAACCGAGAGTAGATGACTGAGCAATATGGGAAAGTCGGACGCTTGTTTAATACTTGAATTCGGAATCCCGTCCGTTCCTGAGCAGTGGGAGTATTTCAAACGGCTTATGTGTTTCTTAATGAGATCTGAGGAGACATCAATTGTACTAAGTGTCCTATCTGAAAGTGATCGAAAGAAAGGGACCGGATCGGACTCGGTAGTAAGGTGTTTTGCAAAGAAAGCACTAAACAACTCCGCCTTGTCAGTGTCATCGGTGAGGAAGACTTTGTTATCATTTAGCATGGGTGGAAGTTCGTGACCACGCTTAGAGGAGGACCGATGACGGAAGATGTTAGCGACGGATTTGCCAGGGTTCGAACCACGGAGAGCAATTGATTCTCTTTGCCTGTCGCGCGCTTGGCGCATCCTTGAGGCCATCTCAAATATCTCTGTGATTCTAAGATGAACAGATAAGGAACTAGTGGATGGGACACGCAGTTGTCGCCTCAACTTTTTTAGTCTGTTCTGAAGAAAATGAGGAACAAGGGAATCTGAAGTCGCTATGTACGCAGTCGTAGTTCATAAAAGTCTGAACGGCGCTTGTCTTTTTTGAAAAGGCAAGCGGTAGGCAACAATGAATTAATACGTGGTCACTGTCAAAGAGGTCCTTTTTTAAAGCAACAGAAAGAGGAGCAATGTCATTGGTAAAGATTAGATCTAAAATGTCATTATCTCTTGTTGGAGAGCGCACCAGTTGGGACCAATTAGAAAAATTGACAATATCTTGAAAGGGCTGGAGTCTGGGTGGGCAGCTATTGGAAACCCAGTCTATTTCAGGAAGGTTAAAATCCCCAGTGATTATTCAAACATCGAAAGCAGCTTCCGAAATTAATTTAAAGATTTCACAGAGCTGAGAATCATCACTGGCTAAAGAATTTGGGGGATTGTAGATACAGCCAATAATTGCCTTTCTTTGTGGCGAGAGAATAACAGATGCAAAGCAGAAGTTTCCCGTGAATGAGGAAACATCCAAGTAATAGGGGGAGTGCTTTAGGTAGGATTTAAGATAAAGAAGACAACCACCCCCACGCATAGTCGTGCGGTCTTGGAGGTAAAAATCGAAATCATCTATAAGAAGGGCAGAGTCAGGAATTAGAGAATGGGTCCAAGATTCTGTTACACATATAACATCAGGTGTCATTTCCAGAGCAATGGCTCTGATTTAGGCCATCTTGTTTATAACTGACCTGGCATTCAATAATATAATATCTAATGTGTTTCGAACGACAATGCTGTTTTCGACCTTATTTAAAAAAATTTGGAGGTGGATATGCAAGCTGTGAATTAATGATGATTGGAGAATAAGTACCAGTTAATCTAGAGTTATTGACGTACGGGGAGTCAGCAAGAGAAGGCTGAGCATGAGACCTAAAGGAGGTGGGGATATAGTTTTCAAACATTGGAATGCTAGGGGAGTTAGAACAGGGATAGACTTTTTGGTAGTTAACTAGTGGAGAAAGGGGAGGAGGAGGGAGGCTAGAAGGAAAGTAAGGGCTAATGGGTGAGGGTAGGCCGCTAAAAGAATGAAATGGTGGGAAACCAGGTCTAGGTTGGAAGTCAAAGGAGATAGGTTGACGTACCAGAGAGCAATTGGCCTTAAGTGGTGGGAAGCCTGAACTAGGTTGGGGCATAAATGATTTAGGGCAATTCCTGTATGAATTATTTGCTGGATATATAGTAGGGCTTTGATAAGTAACCGGTACGCAGGACAGAGAATTATTCGGGAATATAATTGGAGCTGCGGGGTTTGTAGACGTGCTGGGCTGAACAGACTTGTTAGATCTAAGATAAGGCGTCGTACCCCTCAATGGAACTGTACTACCTATCCTTTGGGTCGGAGTCTGATTCAATTTTCGAGTCTCACCGTTCTGACGCCAAGCCACGGGTGACTTAACTGTAGACCTTACAGCCCCCAGTTGGACAATAGAAGTTATCGGTCCAGCTGATGTAGACGGATTTTCATGTATCTCAGCGGGACTATCCGGAGGATACGAAACGACAAATGGGGCTGTTGCTGCTGCTGCTGCTGCAATTTTAGGGGCAGGCAAATGCGTCAAGTGGCTTGAGTGAGATGGAAATGTAGGAGAAAGAGGAAAGAGGGAGTCAGATGTCGCAGGAGTAGGTGAAGCTGAATCCTTACGGCCACTTTTATTATGACCGAGTTGGGGAGCATGAGACTGAGAAGCAGTAGGTTTACGTGAGAATAGAGACCCGATTCTACGCTCCATAGGAGTAAGATCATGACAAAGGAAAAATTTTGCCTTCTCTAGGTACGCAGTGACACGCTCTCGATGGGTAAATATTGTGTCAACCTCGATTGATGAAAACAATTTGACTAAGATGGGTGTATTTTTGCTACGGGAGGACAAGCGTTTGGCATCCACTATTTTATAGTTGAAACCACATGAATACAGGAAACTGGTCGCAACATCAATTGGCCGAGCAGATCGAGGAACATTTTTTAGCAGGAAGTTGTAAGAACGCTTCTGTCTATCACTAGATTCACTGGCGATCAGGTGAACAAGTGAGTCGAGACGCCTACATTCTTCAGAGGGAATATCGGAGATGTTCCCGTCGAATAAATGTCCAAGAATTGTCAGCAAAGAGCCAAACTTTAGCATAAATTCATTGCAGTGGTCAAGTCCAGACAGATTAAGCTTCCGACCAATTACAACGGGTGACGACTGACTAGTAATATGATCTGACTTAGATTTAGCTAAAGCTTCTGACTTTCGTTTAGTTAAGCCATGTTTACTTACAAGAGCCGAGAGCTTACGTCGACCAGTGACTTTTGGTCTCATCTTGTCTCGAGGCAATATGTGATTAAGAAAACTTCTGGCAGACAAGTTGACTGAATTTCAGCTAGGGGCTAACGATGTAAAAATAAATTTCAGCAGTTAGAGAGAAATCGGATGCACAAAATGAGAATTGCAGAGTGCGATAAGTGAACAATGGGCATAGACTAGCAGAACTCAAAAGGAGATAGCAGCAGGCAGTTCTGAGAGAAGAGGCCTGTATGTTGGGAAACTCAACCAAAAAACAGGTACTAAAATCGTTAGGTCCCACAGAAAAACCACTTAAAACAGTATCCTCCACTTATCTTCAAATTCCATTAATCAGTGACCTGAACGTGCTCCAGTAATCGTTCACTGTTCTTTGCAATGTGGTTGTCGACGGTAGTGCTGAGAATTGGGTTCGCATGCTGCAAAAATCTTCCATCCAGATATTTGGTTGTAAATCCTCAGGTGAATTAGGTTGGCAGAACATGGCTAATCGTAAAGCATAGCAGTACGATCACTAAAAGAAATTGGTAGATCTTGTATGTTCATCAAACTCACCTTAATTGGAGTGAGCACCAGGTAAAGTCGATTCGAATGCTGCTGTTCCGTAAGAGGAGTTCCGAGAGTTTAGTTATTCTGTCAATTCAAGCGATCGCTCTGTTCATTTTAGTTAAGCTAATTGAGGGAAATAGGCGTAAGCATTTAAGTGCCCTATTTGCAACGTAAAAAATGTATGATAAGCGGCAAAATTTTCTGGCCTTAAATAGTTCAAACGAGCCCATATGGTAAGGCAAATGGGAACGAGTTACAGGGGGAGTGCTCGACTTCTTATCGCTCTTGATTATTTTGGAACATAAATATGTCAAGATTCTTCTTCAAATTTTGTATTGATGGTGACGTCACAAGATCTGCGGGAAGGTCATTCCATGGTTTGACCACTCGAACACAGAAGTAGAACTTCCGCACATCCAGCCTTGCCTGCTGAGTGCACAGTTTAAACGGGTGACCTCGGAAATTGATCATGAAAGCAAATTCAAAAATGTCATCGAAGGCCAGGCTGCAATCCAAACCCTTTAAAATGCGAGATGGTTAAAAAAGATTCCCACGAAGTTGCCTGTACCTCAAAGGGATGAGGTTCAGATTTACTATGCGGGTTGCATGAGGAAAGGAGCTTTGACTCCTTGCCATCTTCCTGACTCTCCTTTGAACTCTTTTGAGGCAGTTTTGATCCTCAACCGTCCACGGTCTCCAGCCTTGTATGCCGTACTTCAAATGCCGCCGGACGAATGTTCCAAATATCTTTGAGGAAGCATTTTCGTCAAAGTCCATAAACGCACGCTTGATGGCGTACAGTACGTACATTGCGCTTTTTGCTACTCTCGAACAATGAGCGGAGGGCTTTGGGGAACTCGTCGTCAGCACATCGGGGTCCTTTTGGGCTTCGACTTCTTGTAGGGCTGCACTGCCTGGAAAGTATCCTCTTGTGCTGGGAGATCTGGCTGTGTTGCTTAGGCGAAGTATGCTACATTTACCAATGTTGAACCGCAGGAGCCCATGGTTTGAACACTCCTGCAAGCAATAAAGGTTCACCTGCGGTCTGTCTTCGTTGGCAGGGTCCTGAATTACAATCCATATCTTTACGTTTTTAGCAAACATGACTGATTCGAAGTCTAAAGCTCTTTCGGCATCTTTCACGTATATAAAGAACAAAAATGGTTCCCAATACTGAACTTTGGGGGTCACCACTCTCGACCGTAGCAGGATCTGATTTCCCTTGACCGATGCGCACAACCCGATGTCGACCCAAAAGGGAGTTTTTGATCCATTTAAGTAAGTTGCAACCGAGACCTATTTTTTAGTTTATGCAACAACCTCTCGTGTTGTACAGTGTTTAACGCCTTCTGGAAGTCAATGAAGGCTATGTGGACCACGTGTCTGTCGTCGAGAGCTCGGGTACAGCTCTGGAGAGATTGCCGCAAGTTTGTCGTGCGGGACCTTCCTTTCCGAAAGCCATATTGCAATTTCGATAGCCGGCCGTGAACTTCCAGGAACTACATCAGTTCATTTTTTGTGATCTTTTCCATAACTTTGCAGAGAATACATACCAACCTTATGGGCCTATAGTTTGTTGTCGAAGCCCTGCTACCTCCTTTGTATAGCGGATTAATATGCGCCAGCTTCCAATCAAAAGGAAGTGTTCTATTCTCAAATGACCTTGGGAAGAGCATCGGCAAAAGCACATGAATCTCACTGGCAAGTTTCTTGAGAAGCTGGGGTAGAAACGCGACTGGACATGGTGACTTCGATTAGTTCAAAGCCTTTAATCCTCTTCGGACAATGCCTTCTAAGAAGAGTATATCATTGACGCTTGGGGTCAACGAGGAAGTCTGCGCAACCTTCGGCGAGAGGGTAAGGTAGGAAAACCTCAGCTGCGACACTAATTAGTGCCGATACTCTTGCGTGGACGAAACGAAACATAACAAGAAGATCCCCTCTTTTTAAATGACTATTAAATTCACTTCTAGCTGTTTTTTCCCATAGCGACGATTTTTGAGGTTCATGATATCATCTCCTCATTTCGACCTCAAGCGGTCTTTCAACGCTCACGGCGGAACCCTCAGTATTCGCAGTCTACTAGTAGTGTTGTCGTAGCACTAGAAATAATGACAATATTATAAGGAGTTCCAAATATAAAAAGTCTCAACGATCAAATTTTTACTCCATAAGATATGAGACTACGTGGAATGCCCTCCCAAGTTTTATCCGGAAAAGTCAAAACCTAATCGAATTTAACATAAAAACAAAGTTATTCCTTCTAGATAACAACACACATTCATATCGAATAGGATAGGGCATTTTTAAAATCAATAATTTGCTGTAGAAGTCAGCCCAAAAGGGCTCTGATGTAGCATTCACTTCAATAACACCAGAACGCAACAGAAAAACGATTAAATTTAGGATAGACAGCATCATTAATAAGCACATAATAAAAATTGATATCCTGTCTTCTTTCCCTTTCTCGTTTTCATCAGCTTACCTACCTGACGTTAATTATTCCTTAGAAGCTAATATGAGCATACATTTTGATAAAACCCTGCATATTAATTGAGCATAAATCTATATTGAGTCCATATCAGACTTGTGTACAATTATATTAGATCATACAAAACAGTTAAAAAATACCCCTATAATGTCACATTATCAAGAACGGTATGATACATGATTCAGTGTTATTTTGATATCTTGTATCGTTACATACCCCCTGGGTGTTCATTTTTCTTAATATACATCCATCTTTTCCAGCTGCTAGTCCAAACAAACATGGTAAGTCTCCAGTGAAACACGAACAAGCGATACGACCAACTCCAAACAAATGCCCAGATGGACTATAACCGGCAACTAGCAGACATCAAAATGTATTTAACTCGAACACAAATTTAAGGTCCGGCCGATTTCAAAGTTCTTTAAGTTCAAAGAAGGACAATGCTTTCATGACCTAAAATCTTACAAAACTCCAAGCTTCAATGGCTCAATTAAATATATTGTAATTTTTTCTACTTTCGCTACAATTTTGCCTTGGAACGCAAGTTATTTGAAACTTAAAACAAACTCTGAATCTGCGCTCTACTGACTGAGAGGATACCCAAAACCAATGAAGTCAGTGTGTAGCCAAACTAGATGAGTTTGGTTTAGGTATTTCTTCTGTGCAAAGGGGACTAACAGTGCCCAAGAATTGCTATAATAAACCTATTCTCAGTGCACTTTCTGGTAGAGTTAACGTTTATTTATGTCAGTGCTGGATGTAAACGCAAACGGTTTCGTTTAAGCGGTTAGAATGCCCCATGAAAATTTTCAAACTGTGGCTCTGCCATGGCACTGTCCACTCACGCTTGGCCACACTCACAAGGCGGGCAATGTGTCAGCCGTAACAGAAGGTCTTCTCGAGTTCGTTCCACTGAAGACGTCTAAATCGAGTGCCACTTCCTCCACTTTCCTGCATTTTCTTAAAAATAGACTTAAAATCTGCGGAAGCAGTTCAAAGATCCTTTCGTATGCTCATTATCGGTTCAGTTAAGAATTGCTGAAACATGTGAATTAGCTTCGAACATGATGTTCCCACGAGATAAACGTAGAGGATCTTTAGCTATAAGTGGTTCAAATCCTTCCAGATGTGTCGCTTTGATATTCCGTTAAAGATTATCGACTTAGTCTCGCCAAGCTATTCCGCCTTTGCCTAATTCTAATGACGCCTTCACTACAGAGAAGATAGGAAAAGTAGAACTGATGAAGTCATTCTTTGCCACACACTTTACCACTTAGACTGGCCCAATCCCTTAAATTCTTCCGTTGTCTGATGATTCTCTCACAACCATTAATTTTGATCCTGCAAATATTCAGAAGCTTATAAGTCAGCTTACTAACTGGCGCTCAGTAGGAAGTGACAACATCATGAGCCTCCTGATTAAACAACTAAGGAATTTTCTTTATCTGCTTAGCAAAATATTTTCAATCTTTCTCGAAAATGGTTTCTTTCCTGACAACAGGAAAATCTGACTGTCGCACTGATGTTCAAAACTATTAATATGTCCATAAAACACATCTCGCCAAAATCGTTGTAAGAAATATGGCCATGATAATTACGGAATTTTGTATAGCTAATCAAGTTATTGGCTTTTCGCAACATGGCCATTTAACAGATCGCTGTTGTGAAACAAGTCATCTGTCGTTTCTTAATCTACTTACTTCACTTCGTGATGATCAGTTACCTGTTGTCGTCATTTATTTTGACCTTAGTAAGGCCTTTGATAAAGTGTCACACAGAAGACTCTTGGTTAAATTAGAAGCTCCGGGAATTCGCAGTTCACGTATATAGACTTTATCGAGTCATACCTGTCTAATCGTAAGCAATGAGTTTTAGTTGGATCTGTACTAGCCAATGAGAGTCGTATTGTAAGTGGTGTCCTACAAAGTATCTTTATATGCCCTCTTTTGTTCATGCTTTACATTAATGATATCTCGTCGGCAACTGAACATTTGCGATTCTTTATTCATGCTGATGATCTCAAATGCTTATATCCATGAGGCTTATCTACGACCCTTAATTGTCTGGAGCAAATCCATGCTGACTTGTTTGCTCTTTCAGCGTAGAGCTCAAAATGGCTAATGGAATTCTCTCCATAAAAATATCGCCATATGTGTTTGGAATTAATAGGCTAAACCATCCAGTGGCCTTTTAAAGCACACCTATAACTGAAGGTTTCACCAAAAGGGTTTAGGATACATCAGTAATATCGATCTTTCGCCACCCGATGACGGAATAATGGTAAAAACTGCTCAGGTTTGCGGCTTTATTTCTTGCAAATTTTATCTTCCTGAAATTAAATTAGGACTTTACCTTACGTTTGAACTTCCCATTCTGGAGTATCGTAGTCCATTCTTTGGTTTAATGAACGAGGCTTGTCGTTAAAAAATCGAACATGTACAAAGACATTTTCCTAGAAGTCTCTTAGGTACGGAATACCCTAATATCTCATATGCAGATAGATGTCGGCTAACTAATCTAACGTTTCTATGTGTTCGAAGTCTAGAAGCAGGCTTCTGTCTCCTCTTTGACATTATGAATAGTTCAAATCTTCCTCGGATTTCAGCACTTAGCCTTTTGACCATGAAATCTTCGCGATTATTCGTTGGTCATACCTCCTCCCGCTTTCTCCAACTCTAAGCGCCCTCTGTTTGTTTCCAGGTAAACTTGCCTATGAAAAAAACATCTTAAGTGGTATAAGATCATCAGATAATCTACATAATTTTAAGAGAAGTCTGCACCTTCATCTGAGTACTGACTTACTTACACTTTTTCCTCATCTTCTCCCGACAACTTACTCTATGCCATTGAGAATGGACCTTTGGGAATTTAGGAAGCCGCAAATAAATTGCCAAATCGGCTCTCATTTCCTTCTCTGCGTGCGGTTGTCTTTCTTGGATCTCTCACAGGATATTTCGATTTTTCCGAATTTTTCAGTTCACGAATCTTGTCCTTCACAGAACACGATATCCTTCCAGACATACTTCCTCAAATAGTAACACGGCTAGTTTGACGTGCACGCACTAAGCCGCTTCCGTTTCGTTAATCGTCGACGATAATGTAGAATTTCACTCCGGACCTGCGGTTTCAAACCCTCCACCCAATCGTTGATTTTTGCGGACCTTGATGTCAACTCCTCAATTTAACCCCAAATGGTCTGTTGACATTCACGGCGTGAATCCTCTCTTGTCGCCATTTGCTGGTAGTTTCGTCGGTCAACAAAGAGGTCTCAAGATCGCTTTCCCCTCTAGACCTCGATGACCACCCTAGCGATTAATGTCCCTTTCTCGGCTGGAATCTAGGCGGGCTGTGTGCGATTGCGTTTGGGTTCCTGTTTCTTGCCACTTCGAGGCAGATATCATCATCCGGTTTAGGAAGCTCTGCCTCGACGGTTTACTTCTTTAATCCTTCATACAATAACATATGCAGGCTAGTCCTGTTCGACCCGCATATTTGCCCATTCATGATCAGCAGTATTTTTTAAACTTTAAAGCTGTCCAACTCATATTAATGTTGTCTTTTTCATAAGGAGATTTCTACTGCGCTCTGACCGACTTTTAGCAGCTCGCGGCTTAGTATAGGACGGTTAACCCAGGACTGTACATAGTCTGTGTACTTGCTTAAAAATTAATTTGAAATTGTATGTGCAGTTGCAATGGAAGTACCCTCAAGGGAGCGTGATAACATTATAGATTTATTTACTTATTTAAGTGGTCCCATACGAACTTGGGCAGACGTCTACTGGAATTACGTAGAGGGATCCATTCAGTATAAATTATTGGTAGATATTTAAAAAGTTTCATTTGAATATGCATAAAGCCATGCGTCACAAAGCGCCATAATAATTTAATTATACAAGACAGAAAAAAACAATGAAGGATTACTCGCGACAGCTGGCACCATGAAGCATCTTGGATGGATGTGGCACAATAATTTCTGACTGCTCTGTTCTTGGCCGATTATTTCGGTAAGATCTAGGCACTAAAGTTAACTGGTGAGAAGGAAGATCGACTGGCAAGCGGGAGAGCAATATACGTCCTCAGCTCTGAAAGGTTATAATTAGATTTTGTTCAAAAAAGTGCCCGTAGATCATCACAAGGGTCAGTTGTGTGCCCAATCAACCAAACGACGCAGCAACCGCACCTGCATTTGCGAAATGTCATTAAAGGTCTTTGTCAAGTAGGAGGCTGACGAAAGAACTTTACACTATAGGGGAAGAGTTGAGATAATATTATTGTTGTAGATTGTAAGCGCCGACGAGCAAAGAAGAATGTTCTAGAATAACGCCGGATTTTGTGAATTTAAAAGTTAAACAAATGATGAAGTGAAAAACAATTCAGTATATCTCGCTCAAACAGAACTGCAGTCCGCCCTAAAACGGTCCACACTCTGCCGGTCATGTGCTTCTAGCTGCCCAATTTAACGTATTCCACTACACCCCATTTTATTAAAAATCAGAGAATTTTGTAAAATGCTAATGTAGATTACACTTTCAAGTAGGTTCTACTCAACATAGGGAAAAACCAGTTATTTTCCACACAGACACCGAAATCCACGTGCTGTTGTGCGCGGCGCATGGGATGTTAATGTATACGCACTGCAGTTCTTTGTGATGGTTTGATGAATTTTATCTGACACTTAACGTCTCAAATGGTTCTTAAAAGTGCTAGAAAGATAAGGATAGGTCGCAAAACCCACTGGATTTAGCATGTATAGGCAAATAGTATATCTTTTAGGGTAAGGTGATACCATACTAACAGCACAGGTACTAGCAAAAATCGCATACACGCGTGTTTAGCCGATATTCTGTCACTGCATGGCGCAGCTTCAAAGGCTTCGGCTCGTCAGTGGGTCTCCCAGCATTCCCGTGTCTTTTCTGGTAGATACCGCAATTTAGAAATAGTCGCTTTTTAATCTCCTCAAAAATTGTCTACGAAGTTAGAGTACATCAGTTTAAATAAAGGTCTATAGGCTCAGAACGAGAATTATAAGTAAAAATATTTGCGCCAAAGTCTATAAGCCTCAGCGGGTATCCGCGTAATTTTTATTAACTGTCGACAGAGAGCTGGTAGTATACTTTTAGTATGGTATCACCTTACCCGCAAATGTCATAGGACACATTGGTCGGCGGAGCCCTCTGCTGACGCGTCATGAAACTATGCAAAATCCGCGAACCATGTGCTTAAGCTTTGTACTTGTAATCGTTCTTGAAATATGATTTATCAGGTAATGCTTATTGCCCGCGTACATTTATGTTACTATTGTTCACCAGCTGGCCAAGCATAAAGTAGTTGAGATAACCCATGAAGTGTCAATTAAAATTCCAAATAGCCTTTTAGTTGCGAAAATACAAATAAAGTAGTGTTGTGAAACTAATCCCCATGCAGCGAAATTCTATAATAATTCGGCTACATCTGGAGGTTGGCTTTCGAAAGAACTTCTTTTCGGCTACAAGCGTAAACCATACTCCGTAAAAATGGTGAATTAATTAGCATGCACTGTTATCATTGAGTGTTAATGCATTTAATGATTCAATTATATTTCTTGAAAGACATGAATCAAAATATTAATTCTTTTGTTTAGTGGGTAGACAGCTATGTCATCTTCCAATTTTATAATCCAAGAAAGCGTAAAATTCAGTTTTAAAAAAGATTCCAATCGTGAGATTTTTTGCTACCATGAAATTGCAGCTTATAAAATGTCATACCTCTGCATTTGCCAATGTGGCTTGTAAAATTAAAAATATGGCTCAAATCTATCGCTAAATTTTGTGAACACCACACGGTCTCCTCTTAATGCTGTAGAGAAATGTATGGATTTCCTCACGCGGAAAACATACAGTTTATAGTCTAGAAAACCTGAATAAAAATGCAATGGCAGGTCGGGCTCAGAATTATTCAGGAATTGAAAAAGTTCTTAAAACCAGAATTATATTCCCCTTCTTCGAGCATAAAACTGGAAGAAGACGTTATTTTCTAGTGAATGAGCAAAAATGAACATTTCTATGCGTGTTTACCATGACGTGTAATTGAATTTTTAGGGGCATCGAAAATCAGTGCTAAAAATGCACGCTAAGTAAGTAGTCATTTTTTACAGAGTATAGTTTTTGCATGTAAGTGAAAAGAAGTTCGTTTGAAAGCTAACGTTTTGGGGTAACTGGATTATTATGGAATTGTGATTGGTAATTATTATTTTTAAAATTTTACTTTATTAGCCTTATCGAAACGAAAACTCATTTCGGAATTTCGGTTGAGATTTCATGAGTTGGCCCAACTACTGCAAATGAAATGTCTTGCCACCATGACGTTTTCCAAACAAGAAAACGCGAATTCATTTTTGTCCTCCAGCTATAGCAAATAATGGCATTAAGAGGCTTGCACACCGTGTTTTTGAAGTGAAAGTAGTAAATAACCGTGTCCCTGAAGTTTTCTTTTCCAAAAAGGCAAGGATAGGTTCTTGCAACCCCAGTATGTTTAGAACGTATACGTAACTACTATATCTGTTTTAAAATCCCTTGTTTTGTTTATAAATCCGTTACTGCAGGAAGTCCCCCTATGTGTGTTATCTAACATTGATATAACAGAATACGCTAAATTGTTTCAATATGATCATGTAATGATAAATTACTTGGCATGATGTTCTCCCTCCCCCCTTCTCGTAATCTTTTGTATTACCTTGGTTGTCCAGTTACCCCAACGTACTCGTATTGTCTTCCGTTGTCGATGCCGTACGCCGTGACCTACTTATTTCTTCGGGAAGAGTAGGTAAAGCGTTTTGTTCCATGTTAGTACTCCCCATACTATGGCTGCTGCAAGGACCGCCGGCTGCTTTAAGGCTTACTTTGTCGCAGCTGGAACACAAACGCTCTGCTTCCTCGATATTGCTGAACGGTTTCTGTCATCAAATGCGTGCGCCCGACTTCGTTATTTCTTTGAGAATACCTGAACATAGTCGCTCGCATACAGTGAGTGACCTATCTCATAAAATGTTGGCTGAAATTCTAAAATGCGTTTTCGATTAGGATGGATTAATTGGTCGCGGTTGTAAAATTGAATATCCTGTGGTATACTCATAACATTTCGGGCTCGGCTGGATGTCGGCTTTTAAATGCATGTCTACTTAATCTCCTGTAGAAGGCGTGCTCAGTAAAAAATGACTACTTATGGAGCATGCGTTTTTCTTATTGCTTTTCGATGGTCTTGGAAATTCAAATATATTTTATAGAAACCATAAACAAAAATATGCTTTCTTTTACTCAATAAATAGAGAATCACGTCTTTTTTATATTTTATACTTAAGAAATGAGTATATTTAGGTTGTAAAAAGTTTCTAATTATGAGACTAAGACCGCGAAATGACCATTCACATAGAATCGTACCTGTGTGTTTACCGCTGCTCCTCATGGAATGTACAACATGGTCCGCATCCATTGCAAAATTTTGCGGACTCTGCATGATATCTCTTTAATGACATAGAAAAATATGTGATTTTATTTACGCGGAACGAATGCACCTCGTAGAGTGAAATCACTCTGCGCTACTGCAACGCATGTTCAAACTCCAAATTATTCGGCAATTAGAAAGCTTTTTTGAAGCCTAATTATACTCCTTCCTTAAGTATAAAATATAAAGAAGACGTGATTCTCTATTGATTGACTAAAATAAAGCATATTTTTGTTTATGGTTTCTATAAAATATATTTGAATTTCCAAGACCATCGAAAATCAATGTGAAAAATGCGTGCTACATAAGTAGTCATTTTTTACCGAGCACGCTTTCTACAGGAGGGTGAAAAGAAGTGCATTTAAAAGCCGACATCCTACCGAGTCTGAAATGTAATAAGAGTATGTCGCAGGATAATCAATTTCACAACCAAGAATAAATAATCCTTCCTAATCGAGAACGCATTTCACAATTTCAACCAACATTTCATGAGATCGGTCACTCACTGTAAATAATGATCAGACAGTTAAATTTAATTGAGGGGTGAGGTTATATAATCCACCTTTACCGCCAAACATATTACTAAGCAGCAAGCGGAGTTCTATTAATGCATGCGATTTGAAAGGCCGTCGACCAGTCGCGTGGCTCTACACGTTTTTCCGTTTTAAATCTGCGTCGTTGTAAAGGAAAACCTTTTAATCAAAAGTCTTCCACATATATCAACCGACGGCATTTGTGCAAAAACGTATCCTTTGAAGTAGTCAGGTGGCATGTGCCATGATTCAAAGTAGGTTTTTTACCAAAATTACAAAATTACTTAGTCACACTGAAACCCCCAACGCATAAACAGGTAAGGAGCCCTCGAATCACACTGTCAATCTCATCGCCCTCCACATACGGTGGGGACAGAAATACTGGGCTAGAAGTCGAAAAAAACGATATTATTCCTCTAAATTTACAAAGACAACACTAGATAGTTTTAGTGTTATATTAGCAAAATGCATAGTCTTATAACTTACACTTATCAAGACGCAAGCGAATTTGGCGGAGACATAAATTATATTGTTTGCGTATGCTATGTAAGTTCTTCCTGAGATATGGACTACAATGATTTCTTAGTGGAGAATTGCAAGTCATTATTAGAGTTTTTGTTCGCATAAAACGGACCGCTGTCGAATGCTGCGCAGTGTTTCACGAGAAATGCAGGTGCTCATACTGAAGAACACACCACCACGGAACTTCAGCGCACTTCACGCCAAAATTGAATTTGACACGAATGACTGCGTTATGACGTGTGTCTCCCCAGTCTAGCACGGAACGTTGCCAAGCCAGCCTTTATGAAAGCGTGGTGAAGTAGGAGACAGGTTCTATGTCTGCTTTTCAAGTTGGCCTCTAACGCACAAACACGCCTACGAGACTCCAGCCATCCATCCGATTTGTGCTGAAAACTGTCATTTCTTGCAGTAGGCCAAGACGTGTGCGGCTCACGTAAGCGGGCCACCCATTTATATCTTTGCGCCTAGCCTCATCATACGCTCTTTGATCGACTGGTGCATGGGAGCTGGAAGAAAGTGTGTAAACTTGACAGCAAGGCACAGCTCGTATGGAAATCCAGCGCACCCCTCACCTCAATAACTCTGACATACTCTAACCTCGAGGTCTAGTCGTTTGCCATTTAGCGGTACAATCCAGACACCGTTACTAACCCGTTTATGGAATGACTGGTTGGTGGACTGGGTTGTGAGCTGAATGATTATATTTTTCAGGCCTCTATGAACCCAGACATGTGAGATCCGAGACACGTGACGAGTTTGCCTGAGAAACTCATGTGTTGTGTGGAGATCGGACCCTGTTTAGGACGCAAAGTTCGGCCGCTTACAAACAATCTCCTACGCTTCAGAAGGATGGTAGACTCCGAAATCGGAGGAGGAGGGGAAGGAGGAGGAGGAGGGGGATCAGGATGAAAAGCAAGATGTGGAGTAAAGGCTAAAAATTCCTTCAGTGAATTTCGTCTCCCCGATGCTCAGCGATTCGCCTCACGAAATGTAGAGAGGTACAGGGAGGAGGAGGAGGAGGCGGAGGCGGAGGAGGAGGAGGAGGAGGAGGAGGAGGGAAAGGAAGAGGAGGAGTAGCAAGAGTAAAGTCTGAGGTTCATTCTGTGGATTCCCTCCTCACCGTGCTCAACGATTCGCCGCACAAAGCCTAGGGAGGAACTAAGGGGAGTAGAAGAAGGAGAGGGGGAAAGAGGTGGAGGGGAGGAGAAAGAGAAGGAAAAATGAGAGGAGGATGAGGAGTAAAAGGAATGTTTGAAGTTAATTCAGTGGACTCCTATCCCACGACGCTCAGCGATTCAACGCGCAAACCGTAAGGAGTTACTAGTAGGAGGTGGATGATGATGAGCATGAGAAGGAGGAGAGGTGGAGAAATAGAAGGAATATGAGGAGAAGGAAGGGGATGATGAAGAAACAAGCCTGAAGTTCGTTCAGCGGACTCCGTCTCCACGATGCCCAGCGATTCGCCGCAGAAAGTGTAGGAAAAGACTAGGAGGAGAAGAAGGAGGAGAAAGAGGGAGAAGATGGCGAGGAGCAGGAGCAGGAGGATGAGGAGGAGGAGGAAGAGGATGAGGCGGAGGAGGAGGAGGAGGAGGAAAGACTGAGGTCGATTCAGTGGACTCCGTCTCCACTCTGATCAGCGATTCACCGCAAAAAGCACCCTCATTCGCTTGTGATCCATCGCCGTGAGCTAAAATGCGTTGCTAAGAAAGACAGTAACTGGGATGTAACTTGTCGGCTCTCTCAGAATGCAGAGTCAGTATGCAATGGTTCCTTCTCGCTATGGCTTTCCTGGCACAACAACTCACACGGGATTAAACTGCCCACCGTTTTTTCTGTGAGAACCCCGTCTATCTTGCGCTCCCTAGGCCTGTGTGGCAGGTGTAACCAGGCTGTTTAACTTTGCCAATCACTGCATCCAATCCAGCCTCTGATCACCTACATTGTGGGGCACACAGCGGACGTCGTCATTTACGACAGTTGAAATGGCTTCCTACATTTATTATTCGCAGTTTTTCAACCTGTGCAAGGAGCCGTGCGATGGTATCCACGTCATGCCGCCTACTATTAGATAACCTAAACGGTGTTTTTAGAGAAAGCTTACACGCAAAGCGGCAACTTGCCTAGTTGAATTGGAAACGGTACTGGTTCTCCATTTGCACCAAGACAGTTACAAGTTGGTCAAACGACGGGCTCACCAAACCCACACAGTCACTCAAAGTGCCCATCCCCGGTAATCACCCTTAGGACACTACCTTTACTAAAGGTCTTTCCCTAAATTTACACCGAATAATGATAAAGATTAGCGGATACTGTATCATGTTCAGTAAGACGCCCACATTTCTGTCTGCCCGCAATAGACCATCTGTATGTAACGCAGGAAGTGTGCTGTCTGGCTCACCAGACATCGCCAAATAATGCTGTTGGCAATCGAAACTTGCGTGCACATAGTCGGAATCCTTGCCCTGTAAGCAGATGCTCAACCTAGCCAGTGGAATATTAAAGTTTCCAGCCTGACTAAAATTATCTGCTTTCAGAAATCTGTTCGGAATTTAATAGCATACTCCACTGCACACCGTCACGTTGACTACGATGCTCTTTAGCTGCAGTCATAGTGTTTGGAGACAGTTGGCTTAGTAGAGGTCATATGTTAATGACAGACATTTTCAAGCTTTCGCTGACGTCCCGATTGATGCCAGCACTTTCATGGGATAGAATATCCGTTTGACTGCGCTGGCTGTTATTGGGGACGCATATGTCATAGAGGGTGTTAAATTTATTGTTGCTATGACGTTCTGGTTAATGGTGTTGCTGGCAGACGTCAAATGCAATTTTTGGAAGGAATTAGACGACTTAGGGATGTTGTAACAAAATTCAACTAAATATCAGGGGATAATGTGACGTTATTATTATTGCCCCATATTTTCATACAATGCTTATAAACCCATACCTGGACATTGCCGTATAATGCAACTTATTTTGTTGGTCGTAAATGTCGAAGTTAGCGAAGTTTCTCTGAAGACGATGGCTATAAATTAAACATCCATCCGCCTGACTTTTAGTATTCTCAAATAAACTCGTTATCAGAGACTGCATTAGACTCTTATTTCATAAGTTATTTAATTAAAAGAGACCACGTTGACTTGCCCACATATAACGGGGCGTGTCTGCTGCAGGCATTTTCGGTCATTCCGTGTTCTCAACCAGCCAGCGGTGCAGCAGCGTGCCTTTTGAAGTGGTGTGTAAGTTTAAAAAGGCTAGGTGTGATTTCCATTAGTTAAATGTGCAAAAGGCATAAGGATAAAAATGCCCGAAGAAGCCACACGCACACATCGGTCATCACGCCGTCGCCGCAATCTCAACAGCTCCCAGCCTATCCTGTTATCCTGCAACCGTTCATGTGCATTAGGCATGGGCTTTGTAGATTACCTGCGAATTGGCTGCAACTAGACCAATCAACCGCTGCCAAGGGTATCAACATACGCCTGTCGTATTCTCCCCTAAATTACCGTATCGCGCGCTCCATGAAAATGCGCCATAAATCACCGCAAACCAAACTACACAACCACACATATCTTCACCGACCCAGAAACCACACAAGAACCCGTCTCGCATCATGCGCCATGCGTCTCAGGAATAGGCACCTCTCACACAAATCGGAAGCGTCTTCTATGGCTCTTTCAAAAGATGCTATCTAGTCCACTCATACCCGCCTGGGCTTCTAGTCAACCATCCTGTGTGTGGAAAACCGGCCTGTTCTGTCCTAAGCGGAGTGGTAAGCGACACGCGTAGATTAACCGCTTAGCTCTGCCAGACACTCGCTACCAATCCCAGACTAAGTCTGCCGGCCGGAACATCTTATGCATGGGGAGCGAAAGGGACTAAGTGCGATATTGGGCTACAATTGCTATGATCATCCATCTCATTCCTTGCCTTACTACATCTGACCTGTCCAAATCCATCACAGCGCGCTCAAAGCCATGGCCCTCAAAAGTGCCTCTATGACCTCACGCACTTGAAAGTCTTGCCATTCATCCCCTGCGTGTTAAAATGCGATGTTGCGCGGCTACCCTATCGTTTTCGGCACGCTTGGCGCATTGTTTCGCTGTGGCAGCCAGCTGCACCCACTAACAGGCGACTGGCAATGAACTGGTGCCTGTGAGCTGAAAGACACAGAGGCTGACACTGTCTCCACTGCACTCAGTGCATGTCTTCACAATAAGCAATCATCCGTGTTTAAAAAGTGACGTGAAAGGCCACTAACTGACAGGATAAGATTTCTTTCAGAATACAGGTGCAGGCGAAAATGATTTTCACCTGGGTAGTATCTGAAGCACACGATTTTTGTATCTGTGTAAACCTAGACTATCGATCACGGTTTCGGCATAGGTTGTTGGCCTAGACGGCCGGTTATGCCTTGTCAACTATTGCGCCGGAGTCAGCCTGTGGTCCATCGAAATGTGGAGCACACAGTGAATTTCGTTGTAAGCGTTTGTCGAATCGACTTTTAACGTCGATCACGTCATTTGCAAAAATAGGACGTCCAGTGTTCAGTGGTGCGAATAAAACTGGTGCTTCTGACGGTCATAATCTCAGCTTGCAGGGATGTCATTTATTTCGGAATGGGTGTCAACATGAGAAACAACTTGAATCAGGTGGCATTTAAAACTCAGTTACCCTTGTGGACAATTATAACGATGTCTTTTTATTTGTGCGGTTATTTAATTTGTGATTGGGCAGGAGATAATATCGTGTCCAATTATAAACTAATTGACTCATCAATAAGAAACCAAGCCCATAATTGGAAGTTTAATCGAAATGGACGCCTGGCGTTTGCTACATAAATCGCGATTTGAGTCCACTACACAGTGACCCAATCACATACTTCAAATAACTCCTAGCCTCTTAATGCAGGCGTAAGTCTTGTCCGAGGCCATGACGCCTAATCTTAATATTTAAGTCCACCAAATAGCGCATATTTGATCTCCTTAGTCCTAATTGTGAACAAAGTACTTGCACGAAAATTGAATATGTGAACGTCGAACACAAATGTATCCATAACAGTAAGGCTTAAACCCAATATTAAACTGAAAGCTATGCACAAAATATTGTGCTAAGCGCAGAAAATATAACAATTCATGAAATATAAACCGAAATTCTACAACGCGTTTTCAACTCGAAAAGATTTCCCAAAATGGTATGTGATATAAATCACTATGCAGGATACTGCTTAAAAATTTCAGTCACATCGGGATTCCGGCTTTCGAGCGAGCTAGTTGCCGGCTGCCTGCAAAAGCTACAACTCTATAAAGAGCTAATTGTATAAAATAAATTTTTACTATTTACATCATGTCCTTACATCATGAAACATATTTTATCAAAAACATGAATAAGCATATTTATTTTATTATACATTAAAGGCAAAATTAGACCTTCTAAAACCGTTTAACTTGAAAAAAAGTATGACTCGGTTTCGGAAAAGTTTTTTATTATAAGATTTTTCGAAATACGCGTTTATAACACATCGTGTTTCAGCATTAAGTAATCTTGCTTGCCAAACACCACTACTGAATTTCATGAATCTGATATAGTCTGCTAGCAATACCGTAGAGAAATGTATGGTTTCCGTAGACAAGTAATATATAGCTTGTAGTTTGGAAATCCTGAATGCAAATAGGACGGTAAGTCGGGTTAAAAACTATGCATGAATCAGAAAAGCTTTTCAAAACCGAATTATACCCTACCTTTAAGTTTACGCTTTACAAAAGACGTTATTTTATACCAAATGGATAAAATAATGCATAATTTACGTAAGTTTTTTGCGAAATAGATTCCAATTTACAAGAGCACAAAAATCGATAAAAATTCATGCAATACTTATTTATTTTTTAGAGTGAAGTTTTGCAGGCGGCCGAAAATAAGTTCGCTCAAAAACCGAAGTCCCATTGTGAATGAGATGTCTGAGGATTATGCTGTATGGCGAACAATATCACAACTCAACTTATGTAGTCTTTTCGAGTCGAAAACGCATTGCAGAATTCCGGTCAACATTTCATGGATTAGTGCATCTGCTGTACCTATACGTCCTCCAAAATCCATAGAGTAACTCCGTTTACGATCGCAATCATTTATTCGAATTTAAGCTAAAACCCAGGACGCCATAATGCTTCCGATAATACCGTACTTTGGCCAAACCAGCAACCTTTCCAAACTATCTAATTAGTTTGAATGGAGAACCATTTTAAGCGTACCCTGAAAAACATTTATTAAGCCAACTTAACATGGAACATTATTGAGATCAGTCGGAAGGAAGCTTATGCATACTTGTCAACATGCACGCGGCTTTAATTTTCGCAGCCTGCTATGCGCTGGCATTTCCCCGCAAACTGGTTCCCTGCCGGTAGGTGCGCTTACGCTCCCGCTGGGTATACAGGTGGTGGGCATGGCTGTACAGTCATCATCCTCGTCCTTCTGACCCTTATTGGGGTGTTGTTGTTGGTGAAAAATCCTGGCCAAGTGTATGTTGTGGACCAGTGGGTGTCGTGGTACGCCTAGGTGCGGGTCCGGCCGCGCCAGCCACCTGCGCCTCTCCTGCCTCCGGTCTTCTTAACTCTGTCTTGACAGCTTGGCCAGGTGGGAAATGTGCAAGAGAGAGTGCAGTAGATTTTGCGAAATATACTAACACCGTAAACTAATTGACGCGCATGTCACGGTGCGTGCTGTACCTCACTTTGTAGCACACGGTGGACATCGTCAGAATCGACGGTCGAACTATCTGGGACAAGCCCAAACCTGTCAGTAACACCAGGCTCTCACTCTGGCCATTTTTGTTGCCGCTGTTATGATTTATTATATTCAGCCACTGCGAAGACTTATAAAAAATGAAATTTCTCATGTATCTTGGTACACATTGGCACTGGATCCTTGTTCGTTGTAGTAAAGTTGACAGAAAAAGTCGGAGCCGTCGCCACAAATTTTCTTGAAATCACGTCTAGGAGCTCACAAGTAGTCTGGGTGCAGGCAGGAGAATTTCGTGAATAAGTCTGTGACCGGGGATCAGCCTCTCACAGGCCCAAACCAAATCTGTTGATTGATAGTTCTTGTCCTGAACAGTGTTTTAAAGTGGTCTGTGCTCAAAGAAGGCGTAAATGGGCGCCAGTTTAGCGCACAGAATTGAAAGGACACGTATACTTCGTTCATAGGGGTCGCACTATCTAAGCGAAGAGCAGTGGATGTTTCTGGGATAGGTCTGCACAATAAAAGAAGAGGTGATTTTGGAGCTAGTACCCAGCTTGTGTAAAACGGTCTGAAAACCAAGGGAAAAAACATCAGACTTTTTGTAGCTTATCATATTGGCCACAATACTTCGCGAGCTCTGTTATGTGAGTCACTTTGGATTTGTAATAACCGATGTCAAAAAAGGCCAGGCAAAATTAAGTTTATCCATTTTTCGAGTACCTTTAACGTCCTGGGTTATATTATTCGGCTGAATTAATTTTGCATGAATCTTGTCCCTCTTTCCAACCTTTCGAATGATAATTTCCGGTTCAAGTTTTGTATACTGTCCCACAATGTCGGTCTAACATGTCTGTCGACAAGAATCTTAATGTCGTCGTCCCATGAAGTTATATCATGATGTCGAAAAGGTCCAAGTAGACTCCTACCATATATCATCCACGTGTCACTCAAACCGAGCTCCTTTATCAGATTCCCGAAGACGTCAAATAATCCCCGTATTGTGTGCATTTGCCCACGACTGAAGTGGGGTCCCAGGGGCACTTGACGGCTTTCGGGGGCGCCTAGTGGAACAGGCAAAGATGCCCGTGCGGCCAATTTATATTCCCCATATGTGGAAGTTTTTGTCGTTTCGCTTTTGTGTGGCCACTATACGCCACAAAGTTCTGCACTCCCATCTGCTTCTTGCTCTTTTTGGGGAGGTTCTGCGCTTGGCTTAACCTTGTATGTTCTTTTGAGTGTTCCAGATAAATGCAGGATATTACCAGAACCGTAATTGGGAGCACAAGTATGGCCAGCTGAATCCTCATTCCCTCTTTCAAGATACTGGCAGTTTTAAATGGGATCCACTGTTGTTCTCCCAGATCTTTTTTTATTGCTTAAAAAGCATAAGCAAAACATCATATATTAACACTAGTCCATGAAAAATGTATCAGAAGACACACAATAAGCGAATACCTTACGTGACCTATTCCATGAAATCTGATAACGGAACCTGATTGGAGCATTTCTGGATGTCTTTAGCTTTTCGCTTATCCGCATCCTTTACTGAAATTTCCTTTTATTATGCAGTTAATGCGATTGCATAATTATATCAAGTAAATTATCTGTAAATTTTAGTGATTATGGACGCTGGGATATATTTTTGCAATTTCCTATGCTATTACATGTCCTAGACTACAATTGCGCATCTGAGAGACGTCCGCGAAAGTATTTATAAACAGATTCAGCCAAACTTGAAAATTTATTTCATGTCCGATGTTACCCATGGGGATTAACCTGATAACACAAAGGTTATTTTAAGAAAACTAGATGTTTTAGCAATTCCTAAATGTCAACCTAGGATATCTGTGCGATTAGGGGCCCTGAAGTGCAGTAATAACGCAGATTAGGACTCCTCGGATTAAATAGGATGACATTTTTTTGCGTTTTGGAAAATTCTACCTGATGTCACATAGATGACCACCACCGAATGTCCATTTCCAGTTTTGAACTTACAGTAAGTGACCGATCTCATGAAATGTTGGCTGAAAATCTGAAATGCGTTCTCGATTAGGAAGGATTACTTGCTCGCGGTTGTAATACTGATTATCCTACGGCATACTCTTATCACATTTCAAACTCGGCTGAATGTCGGCTTTTAAACGCACTTCTTTTCAATCTCCTGTACAAAGCGTACTCGTTAAAAAATGACTACTTATGTAGCATGCGTTTTTCCCATTGATTTTCGATGGTCTTGAAAATTCAAGCATATTTTATAGAAACCATAAACAGAAAGATGCTTTCTTTTAGTCAACCAATAGAGAATCAACTCTTCTTTATATTTTATACTTGAGGGAGGACTATAATTAGGTAATAAAAATTTTTTATAGTTGCCGAATAATTTTCAGCCTGATCATTCGTTGCATTAGCACTTAATGATTTCAGTCTACAAGGTGCCTGCGTTTTGCGTAAAGAAAACCACAAATTTTTCTATGTCATTAAAGAGATATTGTACAGCGTTTATAAAATTTTGCAATGGACGCGGACCATGTTGTACATTTCATGAGGAGCAGTGTTAAACGGCCAGAAACGATGCTATGTGAATGGACATTTCGCGGTCTTAAAAAGTCTTATAATTAGATACTTTTTTGAAACCTAACTATACTCCTTCCTTAAGCATAAAATATAAAGAAGACGTGATTCTCTATTGATTGATTGATTTTATGGTTTCTATAAAATATATTTGAATTTCGAAAACCATCGAAAATCAATGGGAAAAACCCACTTTTCTCACTTCGGTAATTCTCTCCGACAAGCCATTAGTTGCCAGTGCTGAAGGTCGCGGACGCGCAATACCTAGTTTTTCGACTAATCTTGCTTTTGTGGGGCAATGTCCTATTTACAGGTACTGCAGTCGACATAAATTCGCTGCTGCTAGATCCCAAGATATAAAACTTTACAGAAAACATATCCAGCTATTTATTTTAACTTAATGCACCCCAAAAGGTCTTTTGACATAAAATTTCAGACATTTAAATACACACTCTGAGATTAGCTGTGCAGGAAAATGAAATTCCCATTTCTCGCATAAAAAAGATAGATTTCATTAATTTCCACTAAGAGATAATTGTGTCAGACTTACGTCAACACTACTGCTGGGACGTACATGGGTAGCATGAGAAATGGGCTGAGATTAGGTGCTGCTTACTTTTCTCAGAAACCACTTGAGATCGCGTGACTTATGTAAATGGTCGAACGCGCTAGATTGATGAGATCTTAGGCTCAATGAATGCCAATCGCCTTAGTGACAGCCATAACATCGCCAATAGAAGCAATAAGACGAGTCCCAGGAAGCAGTCTTGAAGAAGAAGACACGATCGCCGGGACAAGAGCTTTATTAGCCTGACGTTTCGGATTCCTGCTCGAATCCATCATCAGAGACATAAGCAGATAAGGGTGGCTCATGCACATGTGGCTGCAGTATTTATAGGATGCCGTA
>CACRXP010000077.1:1236825-1249345 GCA_902702965.1 Spirometra erinaceieuropaei
CTACGGCATCCTATAAATACTGCAGCCACATGTGCATGAGCCACCCTTATCTGCTTATGTCTCTGATGATGGATTCGAGCAGGAATCCGAAACGTCAGGCTAATAAAGCTCTTGTCCCGGCGATCGTGTCTTCTTCTTCAAGCCATAGCATCCTTGGTGAATTTATGTTTAACAGACTGAAGTAAATGTCTTTGTGTGGTTGCCTTTTTTTCTGCTGCTTTTTGCGGAATTGGTGGATGTACGCCCAATGTCAGGCTTGTTTAAGACATATTTCCGCATTTTAATCAGTCAAAAATTCAGCTCCCCTTTAAAGTTAGAAAAATAGGTTTCCGCTGAAGTTGATGTGGGCAACAGTAACCAATCCGTTTATGAATCCCTGCTGTCAGAGCAGACATGCTGATGCGGAAATATCGAGCATAGTCGATGCGCCATTCCGCTGATGCGAACTCTGGTTTCAGGCAGAATTTCAAAATGGCAGGACAACTTGGCGGAAAAAGTGAATGTATGGCGTTTATCTTGCACGCAGTTAATCAGAAAATTTGCATTTTTAAAAAGACCTTATGAGTTCTACAGTCGACACGCAGTCAGGAATAATGAGAAACGACAATGGTTTTTCTGTTCGTGTTTTCTTGAAAAGTGAATTTCACCATAAAATTATGATGGAGAAATCCCACATGCCTTGTAAATACGCAAAGTAAGAGATTTTATTTGTCCCACATACTGCGTAAATTAGTTTTCCTAATGAAAATAACTGTTTTACAAACGAAAGGCAAATACATTTGAACAAAAGTTAGCCTTTGATTTTATCCAAGTACTTATTAAAGCAATCTGTAGGAATAGCTAGAAGCTGTTGGTATTTAAACAGTGTAGGCTGAAGTCTACGTTCTTTTCCATGCAATCAGACTTCAACACCGAGAAAAAGCCTGACAGGCGCGCGACTTGGTATTTTGAAGTTTTTGCTTCGGCAATTCCACCTAAAGACAGCATTTTCCAAACAGCAACCTTGTCGGCAAAGTGCAGACAGTGGTTGATCAGCAAACACCCTTTCTTGTCTGTCTGCATGCAGACGATATTTATGGTGGTCGTCTGGTCAATTGCGGGTAGGCCCGAAATTCCGCCTGCTAAGTGGTTTCATGGCCGTTACCTAGCAAATACAAACTTCATGTTTTAGAAATTCAATATCTGTCCTGTCCTAATATGCCAGCAGAAATTTCGATATATGCCCATTAGTAGAAAAAAAAATTAATTGTGTGAGGTTGTGGTATTCGTTATCGTGTGACATTATTTCCAAAACTTTCATTTAAGCCAGCATACCGGGTTTTGAATGAGCTGCTTTTTGGTTGCCTTAAAAACTTTAGCCGGTCAAAATGAGAACTTAAATGGTCTGCACTACTTCAGTGCGTCGCAATGTCCTTATCGAGTTAAGAACGTTATCTTTTCTATAATTGTTTGGCAATTCAAATTATCTGGAATATACTGCTTTTAATTTGAATCAGTTTACAAGTATGAATGTTTTTTGTTCTTGGAAAGCGCCATCCTAGAGCATTGTATGTACCCATTAATTAATGCTGCATATGGAGTACAAGACCCGGTTCACGTTCATTTCAAAATCTTATGTTCACCTCACAACATATTCTAAATGGTGTAGATAAATATATAATTTCCCCTACACAGAAAGAATACAGGGTGTATGTTGGATGCCTTCTAGCACATTTATCACTAAGGTTGGTGTTCGAAGCTATTTGCGGATTAATAGCCTGTTTATAAACCTAAAAAATCTCTCTTTTACGCAAAATATTTGAAAAGGCGATTTCGTACCATATGTGGACATCATAAATACTGTTGTGCATATTTACTATTAAATCAGTTTAAACCTTTAAAGGCATCGAGAGTTCATGGTAATTATTCATAATATGCCGTTATTTTTGCCGAGTGAAGTTTTTGCAGGCTGACGAAAAAAGCGCATCTAAAACCAGACACATTGGCGTGATCGAATTATCTTTCGATCGTGCTTTGCCATAATCAATATTTCTACACCACCTTATGAAATCTCCCTAATCGAAAATGTATATCATAACTTCGGTTGACAAGCGACAGGCTAGGTATTGCAGATATTAAGGTCTTTAATATTTCGATAAAGTTATCGTGAGATAGGTGACATAATTATCCTCATGTTTGCCATCTCGGAGCAGATAGGTATGAAGCATTTTATGGATGATTTGCACAGTTAGATGAGGAGACAATGCGATGACGCCAGTGAACTAGAAACAATACGCTAAGGAAAGAGACAAAAGTTTCACAAATTAGATGCATGCCTGTCCTGCTGGAACGACTGCGTTCGCCAAATTTTCCTCTAGTTCACATTTAATGGGGTCCAAGTCTTCCCTCACGGTAGCCGCAAGCATTCGACGTACAGTGGGTGGGCTAACTCATGAAATGTCAACCAAAATTCCGAAACGGGCTTTCGTTTCGAACAGATTAATTAAGTACGGTTGTGAAACTAGTCAGGCTACAACATAGTTCTGCAAAATTTCAGTTATCACAGGATGCCGGGTTTTTTGAATCAACTTCCTTTTGGCTGCATGCAGAAACTATGCCCTATAAAAAATGACTACTTAAGGGTCATGACCTTTATTATATATTTCATGGAAACATGCATAAACATATTCATTATTTCGCTCTTTCGGTAGATAATTACGTTTTCTACTAATTTTATACTCTAAGAAGGGACATAATTTGGCTTTAAAAATGTTTCTAATTGTGGGACATTTAAAAACCTTACAATGGCCATCCATAAATCGTCACGTCTCTGCATTTACCAATGTGGTCTTTTAAGTTAACAATATAAATCTAATGCACTGCTAAATCATTTGAACCCTTTATAATCCCCTTTTATTACCGCAGAGAAATGTGTGCTTTTCCGTACGCGGAAATTACATTGCTTGTAATTTGAAAACCCTGAATGCAAGTGTGACGGCAGAGCGGGTTCAAAATTATTCAGGAATTAGAAAAGTCTTTGAAAACGGAATTTTACCCTTCCTGCGGGTACAAAATTGGGAAGAGATATAATTTTCTACGGAATGAGCGAAAAAATGAATACATTATGCATATTTTAAATGACATATAATTGGACTTTTAAGGGCATCGAAAATCAATAAGAAAAATTTATGCTTTTAAAAGTCTTTTTGCAGCAAGTTGTTTCTGCATGCAGCCAGAAGGAAGTTCATTCGAAAGCCGACATCCTGTGGTAACTGAAATATTGCGTAATTATGTTGCAGCCTGACTAGATTTACAAACTTTGGTAATTAATCTTTTTGAAACGAAAGCGCGTTTTGGAAGTTTGGTTGACATTGCATGAGTTAGCCCACCTACTGTATATTGTCGCTATGGAACACACCTATGCCGTAAATTACGACTCTTATCTGGCCCTTTAATGGGTCAGTAGTATTCGGCGCGCTATTATATAACTGAAGATCTCCTACTGAATGTTGCTGCACTGTACATCGCCGACGCAAATTGAGAAAAACCTAGACAGAATTCAATTGGGAGATCTTTCCACTGGTCATATTAGGGTTTCAATATATAAATTAAAGTGCATGTTATTACCGACACAGACAAGGAGACTGGAAGACGTGCGGGCGTAATTGCCGGATACTGATAGTAAAGTCAAGCATACGTTGCTAATAATTATCTGAACAGGATAGAGGGTGGGCGTCACATCAGCCCACACATTAATGCTATGCACATCAAAACCGCTATCATGTGCGCGAGGCGTTCGCAGAGGCCCGCATTCATGGGTAATTCGAAAATGAGCGCCAGCTAATGATAGTTACCACCCACGAATCTGGCAGCAGGTGTCCGATTTGGTCTGAAAAACGGAGGTTCACTTAGTGTTGCAAATATCATTGGGGTGTAAAATGGATTTAAATAAACTCGAGTTGGTTAGATGTACTGACGACAAACCCTCCTAACGCCTTATTCCCGAATGGATATCAAAAACTAAGCCCACAAGCACAGAACCAATGCAAATGGCCAACCCTTATTTCATCAAGTCTGTGATTTCTCTGCACATGCAAGCTTTCTGGTGTAAGTGCTAACCAAAGAGCGTGATTTTGAAATTTTGACCTCTCCGTCTAGTGACTTATGCGTTGAACACGCATCATTGAACACTGTTTCCTCAATCTTCAAATACGGTCCGTCCAATGGCTTAACAGCACAGAGGATTGAGGTTTCATGAATACTTTAGTCGGCACTTGAGAGTCTGGCAACTTAATTTTGAATTCAGAATGGTAGTGTCCTTTTAAGTGGAAGGTAATTCTGAGGGCATCAAGTTAAATTACGAGCACCATACCCATTGTACCCTAGGATGGTTAAGTACGCAGGCTATGACAAGTGAAGTCAGAAAATCAATCGAAATTTGTTTAGAAAACATCAGATGACCAAGCTGCAAATGCATAATATGAGGAGGCTTCTTCTCAGAATTACCTAGTATCATCTGACAGGCCAGAAAACTTAGTGAACATTAAAGAGAGTGCGTGTACACAAAAACAACACATGAGTCCTTTGTAGACAACCATTATATAATCGCCAGAATAATTAATTTGGTCGACATAATAATAAGATTAGTTTTTCTTGTCATGGTCATCCTACGCAGTTCATTCACACTCAGCACGCTACGTCAACAATTCATTTCAGCATATTCATTTTCTTTGTTCTTCTTTAAAATATTCTTAACTGCAACTCACTCATTTTAATTCATTTAAAATAAATCTGGTACAGATTCTACATTTATTTTTCATAAAATTGAGTATAACCACACCTAGAAAGGTCTAATTTTAGAACTAATGAAACTGATGCAAGCCTTGCGGCAACCGTTTACACGTCAGTAACTTTATCAGCGACATCGTGAATGAGTCATTTTGGTGAGCGTAGGAAGACATTGATATCTCTAGGGCGAAGCCCAAACAGTTTTGGGTACCAGAGGTAGATGACATGTCTTGTCAAATGTTGCAACTCCAAAAAATTGCAAAGCGCGATGGCAAATCATTAGCTCGCGCACTCTATATTTCGAACCAGCAAAAGAGCGAGCATGCTTTGACACCACAGGTAAGTAGGGCAGGTGTGCTGTCTCATAAAATTTTAAGTGAACTTTTGAAATGAGTATGCGTTTAGTAAGGATTACTTCGGTGAACTTATAAGACTGATTGTTATGCGACATTGTCCAAAAATATTTTGTAGAAATCCCAGGATGAGGACTTTTGATAGAGTTTCTTTTTGGTCGCCTGCATAAACCACAAGCAGTAAATAATGACTTTACCTTTTGCATGAATTTGTCACGTTCGTTTTCGACGGCACTATCAGCTCAGTTACATGTTATAGAAAACATTTACCAAAATATTATTTCTTCGGCTCATCTACCAAACGTACGCCTTTTTCATTTTATTTCCTAAGAAGGGGGAATATTGTGTTGTAGGAAGTTAAGAATCATGAGATTTTCAGGACGGTGAAATGTGCACCCAATCGGATTCGCAGTAATATATTTATTAATGCAGTTAATGAGCTTTAGTACACGGTTTCTATCCACCGAAAAATGTCATGAATCATACGTGATGCCCAGCTTAGAGCGCAGAGAAATATATGGTTTCCTGTAGAAAGAAAATGTGCAGCATCGATGTTTGAAAATTTAAGGGTTGGAGCTGCTGCGGTTTAAATTCAAAATTACTTGGCACTTTGGAAAGGGTTTCGAGACAGAAAGATACTCTTTCCTTGATTACACAATTTTAAAAACTGTAATTTTCTACCACATGAATACGAAAGAACACATTATTGTGCATGTTTTCTAAAAATTGGATTTTTTCTGTACGTCATTAGAAATCAACGGAAATACTTTTATTTATTTACCCGCCGTGTTTAAAATAGTGTGGCATTACTCAGCACACTAATCTTTATTGCAGCCGCTCCAATACAACATCTCGTACTCGAAAATTTATTTAAGAATCTAGGTTAGCATTTCATCAAATAGCCCACCTGATGTGTGTACAGGAATCGGAGTGACAAAACGAGGGTACGTTTTATGCGATTTATTTAGGGACGAATGCTTAGGTGGATAATGGCTAGGCGCGTATACGGATGAGGCGAAGTACAATCAGTTGGCTAGTTTAAAATGTCGACTACTTGCTGGATGTATTTGGTTAGCGGGACATTCACATGGCAAGCTGCTTTTCAATGGTTAATACAAAAGGCAGTTAAACTTCCAAGGCGCATATGAATGCCTTCTTTCTGACAGTTCGCGTGATATACAAAAATTATCTGCCCCAAAATACAGCAAAAGCAGCATACATAATTCATCTACTATTAATCTTTTTTGTTCCGCAGCGACCGTTTATCGTGCGCGTTTTTCTCTTCCAGCCGATTTGTCATTTCAGCCTTTTCTTCAAAGTGAATAATTTTGTACCCGGGGGGCGCAAAAGGTGGTTTTAGATGTCAACGTGAAATCAACAAAATTTCGAAAGCCCGAAGTATTGTTCTTCTGTTTTGCCAGTCACGCTACAGACTAAATGGCACATTTTACGTACTGATTCTTATCTTCTCTGTCAGCTTTCTTGACTAATGACATTTGACAAGCACTCACTTCCGCACCGCCTAGATGATCCAGAAGTAAGTACTGCCATGTGGTCAACAGCACTGGTCAACTAGTAATGCAACTATTTAAAGTGCTGGTAACAGTTGATCTCCGAGTTATGAAAATTCAGAAGAGCAGTTGGCAAGCATACGTTTGCTTTCGAAATAGTCTCCTTAGGACAGCACATTTATATGGGAACGAGGTTGATGCAAAGCATGCCAGTGGTGTGGGAAATCTATTGAGGTTCGTCTTCAACCACAGGCCGCGTGGGGAAATGTGGAAGTGGGAATTAGTGCCAATCCATGCCGTGGACGGGGTGGGAGCGTACGGGCGCAGAGAGTTGCAGCGTTAGTCGTCCTTCGACCATGCTAGGTGCGGAGCCCGAACGTGATTTTCCTATGCATACAAGATTGGTTTTCGCAACCTGATGACAAGCGTTTCTGCTGCTGCTGCTAACGGGCACTGGCACAGCAGTTCAGCGTAGGATGAGCGAACCTTACAAATCACATGAAAAACTCCGCTGTCATGACAACTATGATTTAATTTTACGTGTTCCTACGCATGTCAAAGACAACGACAAGTCGCTGTTTTAGAAAACCCTTTAATGAAGTAGCGGCATATTAGAGTGACCTAGAACGAAAACACTTCTTGAGATGTTCCTTATCACACTCTGCTGTGGGCGCATTCAGTCTCTACCAGACCAATTTAAAAGCATAATATGCTCAACCATTTCTGAGGAAGGTCAAGTTATCGAACACATGTTTTCGGTAATTGTTCGTCAGGCCAATACAGTTATACGGAAGCATTCCCCGCGGCGAACTTACGCCTATGCTTCACGAACAATCCCCTCACACGTTTGGGAGGTAAAAACAGACTACCGTTGGAGGCCACTTTAATGTGCATTTACTCATTCATTTGTAGCTGTGGAGCCGGATACATTGGCCGTGCAACGAGACGCCTGGTAAAGTGGGTGCGTGAACACATGCTCGGCTGTCTAGACAGAGGTGAGAACCGACCGATTTCGAGTTCCGTTCTCGCACATTTATTCAATACGAATAATCGATGCGATGCCAAGGAAGCATTTCGGATTGTCTACCCGACATTAAAAGGCCTCTCTAACGGCCTACGCTTACGGTTGCTGGCAAAGGCCAAGGCAGTGGCTATACGACTAACGAATCCTGTGCTATACTGTCAGAAAACGCTGACACAAGCGCTCTCACTATCGGGGCCAACTTCACCCTCAAGTGATGACGACAACCGCCCCAAATCCCTAATTAAAATGATGTGTACTTAGTGTAGTTAACCCAAGAACATTAGTCAAAAACTCTCTGACACCACCCCCCTTTAGTTATAAGGACAAAAACCCCACAAACTCGTCATGCGTTCGACGTGGGGAAGATGAGGGTTTATGACTTAACAGCCCTTGAGACACCTATATGTGCTGTCAATTTTGTATATTTTCACTCCTCCATTTAACTTTATTGTTCTGGAGAAGACTTACCGAAAAACCTGTTTGCCAAATTGACTTTTCAAGGAAATATAATAGTTTGTTTTTTATAGATGCAAATCCCTCATCACGGCTAATATGACAATTAGTTCAAACGAAAGTATCTTTTTGGAGAAAAATCTTGGAGTGAGCTGCGGAAGATGTTGCCTATGTCTTCGGCGCTACAGTAATATCAAGCCATTTGACTAACAAGTCAGTCTGAAGTACGGGCACACAACTGAGGAAGGGTAAGGCATTCAGGATAAAAATTTGTGGCAGCAAACTGTTCGTTCCTAAGAGAAGCGAGTTAGGTCATCTATTGTTGAACTGTCCACAAAAACGTGGGATCAGGTGCCGCTGGCCGGTTCTGCACAATAATTTATGACATCAAAAAGTCCCAATGCGACTAAAAAAGGTATGATATGGGGAAAGGAATTATGGGCAGAAAAACCGAGCACACCATCTTCCTAGTTGAGTAAGTGCAGAAAATTCATGCTAAAAAACTGCAAAATATTCCTTCTGAGGTGGCATCCAGGACCTGGTGGGTTTATTGACAATACGACCGCGGATGGAATTTTCTTGGGGTAGGAGGGCGTTTGCGTCCGCACTGATTCAAGTGGAGCGAGAACGTAATTTCCATATGGGGATATTATGATATTGGGTTTAATAGTTTTTATATAGTGTTAAAGATAGTGGCAGGCGATTGTGAAGGGGAAGTTCGTGCGGCTGGAACTGCACTCGGGCCTGCCTTTGAACAAAGCACCTGCTTTGGCTTACCGGGGATTATTGGTGAAATCGGAAGTGATGTGAGTAAACAAGACACATTCTTGTGTTCGTTTCTCACAATACCAAATGCAGATGATTTTCCGACAGAGCGGACTAGACAATCTGATTATGAGGTCGCAGATGGCATACCACATGTTACGCATGGCAAATGTGGCTGTAAAATAGGCGTTGTCTGTCGAATTTTTCAAAAGTTTCAGTTCTCTCTGCATCAGCCTAATGTTCTGCAAAAATGGGCAGCGCCATAAACGACCAATTTTTTCTTCTTTCTGCGTTAAAGAGACGAAGTTTATTTCCAACAAGAACAAGACAGTACCTAATATCAGGAGACGAGATTTTTTTATATGTAAAACATCATTTTCATTGAATACCCCATCGACTATATTTTTTTATTTCTGTCTCGATTGTCTCAAGCATGTTGCTTACAATCCGATTGTTATATGCATATGCGAGATTAAGGTGTAAAAAGATTTTCGCTGAATTTTCAGTGAACGACAATTGCTGAAGATATATTCAATTTCATCTTTATGATCCCAGTCGAAGCATATAATAAAAGTATAAATAGAAGGGGGCGGTCAACGATCGTTCATACGGAACTCACTCGTCCCGTAGTGTCTTAAGGGCTCTCTCTCGAGCCCAACCAGCATCCGCACAGCGGCGCATTATATATAGGCAGAATGGTATTACTGACACAGTCAAGGGAGACTGGAATGGCCATTTCTGGCTTATAGGCCGTCGTCAGCCAGCCATACCCAAGCCCGAAGGGTGGAGCACCCGAGCCTCGAACTCTCGACCTGTTGGTTTAGAAGTCAACGCCTCTACTCACCGGGCCACGAGCCCGTTGCCCTGTCGATTTTCGATCGGCAATATACAATGGTAGGTGGCGCTCAACGATCATTCATACGGAACTCACTCGTCCCGTAGTGCCTTAAGGGCTCTCACTCGAGCCCAACCAGCAGCCGCACAGCGCCGCATGATATTCAGGCAGAATAGTATAACCGCAAAGTCACGGGAGACTGGAATGGCCATTTCTGGCTTTTAGGCCGTCGTCAGCCAGCCATACCCAAGCCGGAATTGTGGAAATCCGAGCCTCGAACTCGCGACCTGTTGGTTAAGAAGTCCACGCCTATACCCACCGGGCCACGAGCCCGTTGCCCTGTCGGTTTTTGATCGGCAATATGCAATGTTAGGGGGTGCTCACCGATCGTTCATACGGAACTCACTCGTTCCGTTGTGCCTTAAGGGCTCTCTCTCGAGCCCAACCAGCAGCCGCACAGCGGCGCATGATATATAGGCATGATATGATATATAGCCATAGGGTATGGCTACCTGACCATGGCAGATAGGCCAGAAATGGCCAGTCCAGTCTCTCTTGACTTTGTCGGTAATACCATGCTGCCTATATATCATGCGGCGCTGTGCGGCTGCTGGTTGGGCTCGAGAGAGAGCCCTTAAAGCACTACGGGACGAGTGAGTTCCGTATGAATGATCCGTGAGCGCCACCTACCATTGTATATCGCCGATAGAAAACCGACAGGGCAACGGGCTCATGGCCCGTTGGGTAGAGGCGTGGACTTCTAAATCAACAGGTCGCGAGTTCGAGGCTCGAATTTCCACACTTCGGGCTTGAGAATGGCTGACTGACGACGGCCTATAAGCCAGAAATGGCCATTCCAGTCTCCCTTGTCATTGTCGGTAATAAAATTCTGCCAAAAGTATAAATTTTCGTTTTCAGTGATACACAGTAGTATATGGCTAGTTTAAAATATGCAAATTTTGAATGTGCTCGTGCTGTTTCGTTGTGCTACCTCAGTGTTATACTGAAGTTAGCTTCACATTTTGCTTTACGTATAGACATATTTTAAAAAGAGGTGAGTTCTTCGGGACAAAAGGCTTTATTGCGTAAATTTTCGACGCTGGTTCCCCAGGTCGTCGTCAGACGCAAGCAGAAATCAAATGTGAAAGCAAGAAACAGCTAACGTCAAGCGTGCACAAAAATCGGTACTTGCATGGCGTGTGCGCCGGTAGGCGGCCGCCGTGTGTCAGTTTGAGCTAGTTGGCTCCCTCCTCTTCCTTTTCTCCTTCAGGTTTCTGTACACGGCATCCAGCTCGATATGCCGGTTGATGCATGATTCATCAGAGTGCATCGCCTCGAGGAATTTTCGGCCTTTCTTAAAAGAGCAGACCGCGACAACGCGAGCTTTGTCCCAAGCGAAAGTGTGCCCCGTGTCCAGCGTATGCATGGCTACCTGAGACAGATGGTCTCGCCTCTTTACTGCCATCTGGTGCTCATGGGTTCGTGTTGAGGCGGATTTTCCAGTCTGGCCACGATAGACGGCAGTACATGCATCACACGGTATCTTGTAGACGACCTCTTTCTTGTCCAGCTGAAGAACACTATCCTTAGGATGTACCAGCTGAGAGCGCAAAGTAGTCGTAGGTTTGTGCGCCACTCGAATTCGGTGCTTCCTTAGGTGTCTTTCGACGAGTTCAGACACATTCTTGATGTAAGAAAGAGTTCGCCAAGTGCTAAAGTCAGGTATTTCCAATCAGACGCCATCTCTTTTCAACGTATATCGCTTGGGATGCCTACCTTTCAATACCTACGCATAAAGATATATAGGCAGAATGGTATTACCGACAAAGACAAGGGAGACTGGAATGGCCATTTCTGGCTTATTAGCCGTCGTCAGCCAGCCATAACCAAGGCCGAAGTGTGGAGCACCCGAGCCTAGAACTCGCGACCTGTTCGTTAGAAGTCCACGCCTCTATCCACCGGGCCACGAGCCCGTTGACTTGTCGGTTTTCGATCGGGAATATACAATGGTAGGGGGGCGCTCACCGATCGTTCATACGGAACTCACTCGAGGCTCGGGTGCTCCACACTTCTGGCTTGGGTATGGCTGGCTGACGAAGTTGAATAAGCGAGGAATGGCCATTCCAGTCTCCCTTGTCTTTGTTGAACCCAGGATAAACATGAATCCATTGCGGATACATACTCAGCCGCACCTCAACCTGGGTCTGACGTAGGCGCAGTCGTCACCAGAGCCATAACATCCACTAGTCCGGTATACGAGAAGACGGGAGTCGTTGCAGCCTAAACAGGAATTCCAGCCTTGGACGACAGCTTATTTCAATGAAGGTACGAACGTCCGCCACCGATGTAGATTAAGTACAGTCCGCCAACCATCCTCATTCCTCATTCGGTACAGTCAATGTGTGTATGCGGCTAGTGACCACTAAAGCTGACACACGACGCCTCATCCGGCGATAATGCGCCCTATCTTTCTGTCGCCCTGCATTCATAAGTAAACAATACGTCTTAAAATGATTATCATCCACCCATTGATCCTGCGAGTTGCGTTACCATACTCACCACCGGATATGGAAGCATGTTGGCCTTTGAAAAGTCAGGACGGTAAAAATATGGTGCCTAAGGTCGCCATTTCCTTCTTTAGATATATATATATATATTATGATAGTGGGCGCTCACCGATCAGGTTACGGAACATGCTCGTTCCGTTGTGCCTTGGGGCTCATACTTAAACCCTCGCAGGCAGTCGCACAGCGACTAGTAATATATGTTGAGAAGGTGATACCGACGAAGACAAGGGAGACCGGAATGGCCA
>CACRXP010000077.1:1251484-1329861 GCA_902702965.1 Spirometra erinaceieuropaei
GGGTCTTCTGGAGAAATGCCTGAAAGATTTAATGCTATATTGTGAGCCATTGGCGAGGTGCTTCAGATGCCTGTATAACCATTTAGCGAGGTTGTAGGTGGGCGATCCAATAAGCGGCACTATGATCCTCAATGGCGCACCTTCTTTGTGCACCTTTGGGAGGCCATATGCATGGGATATGGGGGGGGGGAGGTGGTCGTTGAGAATAATGCGCTTGGAATCATCATGGGTTATGGGTTTCAGTCGAGTGAGCTCATTCACCTTCTTTTTTACAGCCGCGGTTTGCTTTTTAGTCGGGTCCTCCGCGAGTGTTGCGTAGGCTTCCCTGTCGTTAAAACCTTGTTTCGCCTTGTTGACGTTATCACTCTTTTCCATCATGACGGTCGCAGCACCCTTGTCAGCAGACACAGTCACTATACTGTCATCTGTCTTAAGAGAGTGTAACCCCTTTTCTGCAGCGATAGGCAAAACTTGATGGTGCTTATTTTGTCGAAGTTAATCAGTGGTGCAGACGTGGAAGACTGCGCGCATGACTTCAGGCACTATAAGTACCGTGGAAAAGGGTTCGGACACAGCTCCTATTATGATTAGCAGGTAGTTTTCATTGAATCGTACACACTGTCCTGCGAAAACCTACTGCACAGTTTACTCGCGAAGAGGCGACAGGAGGCACTGTACCGTTTTTAGACGTTAGTATCCGAACGCTGAGTGATGGCGGCCTTGCAACGAGCGTCTACCGAAGAGACTCCAGTACGGACGTCATTCTTAATTACAAAAGCAACCATCCAGCGGCTCATAAAAGGAGCTGTGTCCGTACCCTTTTCACCGGATTTATCGTCCTGCAGCAACGGGGGTTTACTTAAGAAAGAACTAGCTTTCTTGTATCGGTTAGTCCCACTGAACGGATAACCGGTCAGTTGTGTGAAAAACTGTCTCAGACAACAGTGACAGCCACAGGTCGTTAGTTCTAATGAGGGACTCTCTACTCTACCCTACATGCAGGGTAATTTAAAGGCTATCGCCCGACAACTAAACCGCTTTGGTATCTTCATTGCCCACAAACCGGCGTCCTCCCTGCGCGCAACACTGTCCCGTGTGAAAGCTCCTTTACCCAAAGAGCAGCAAACCAATGTCATCTACCGAATTTCGTGTGCTAACTGCTCTTGTGACTATGTTGGTCATACAGGCCGACGACTTGGGACGCGTATAAGTGAACATAAGCTAGCCAGCCGCCGACGTGAGCCTTAGTCACTCGTGTTCGCGCAAGCCTTTAAATGCGGCCATCGCTTCCATTGCGAAGGAACTGTAATTGTTGCCATGGCAAACACCAAACAAGTCCGAGAATTCCTCGATGCCTGGCAATCTGACACAACTAGCATCAATCGCCATGTCGATCTGGACGCTCAGTACGAAGGTTTGCGTACTCGGCTCACTGTCTTGCGTCCACGACCTAACAACAGCCGCTAATCCTTTCCGGACCCTGTATAATCGGACTATTTTCTCACCGTCCCCCCTACTTTATCCCAGACACAGTGAACCGCAACCGTAATCCCTAACACCTCTACGTTGATCACTGACTCCTTCCCACATGCCAGGTCGAAGATCATTAAGTCCAACGTCCGAGTTCACTTTGAATCCTCATCCTCCCTGCCCTCTAACACAGGGAGCCGCAACAGTACCCTCTTCCCTACCCCACCACAGTCCGTGGACTAATTATGTCTCCATCACCCTTTCATACATTACTTGCTTACCTATTAGTGGCTGCCCTGTCAAGCCAACCAATTTGGTCTGACCATTTCACTTTCTCCTCTGTTTATTTCGTCTGACGACGTGTTGGTGTCACCAGCTTGAAAATTCACGAGTACAACTCGATTTTTTCTACGTGCCTTCTACCTCTCTGTATACATGTTTATATAGATGACATGATACCGAGAAAACTAGGGAGACCGGAATGGCCTTTTCTGGCTTATTAGCCGTCATCAGCCAGCCATACCCATCCGGAAATTTGGGTCTCTTGAGATTCGAACCCGGGATCTTTTGTCATGTTGTTTGACCCTCTGCCATTGAGCCACCGTCCCGTTGTCCTGTCGGTTGTGATCGTGAATATCAATTCTGACAGTGGGCGTTCACCGATCGAGTTACGGAACGTGCTTGTTCCGTTGTGCCTAGGGGCTCATACTAGAACCGTCGCAAGCAGTCGCACAGCGACTAGTAGTAGACATAGATGAGATGATACCGAGGCGCAAGGGAATGAGCACTTTCCGTAACCCGATCATTGAACGCCCCACTGTCATAATTGATATTCCTGATCACAACCAACAGGTCAGCGGGCCCGTGGCTCAATGGTAATGCGTCAAACTCCATGACCAAAGATCCCGGGTTCGAATCTCAAGTTTTCCCCAGTTGGGGTTGGGTATGACTGGCTGATGAATGCAAATAAACCAGAAATGGCAATTTCGGTCTCCCTTATCTTTGTCGGTATCATCTCATCTATGTCTACTACTAGTCGCTCTGCGACTGCCTGCGAGGGTTCTATTATGAACCCCAAGGAACAACGGAACTAGCTCTTTCCGTAACGCGATCGGTGAACGCCCACTGTCATATATGTATATGGAATGAGATAAAGAGATCTCTGGGTAGGATCATTTATTCATCTGACGTTTCACGCTCATACTTAATCGCATCATCGTATATAGATTGTAAGTGTGAGTATAAGGATTACCTATGTCTTTCTTACTCAATAATGATAGGTTTATTTTTCACACTTCCCACTTGCCCTTTTTTTGCCCAATTTTTTTTCTGACTGCCTCGTGTGACGCCGGTAGTTAGATCTTACTGTTATTCGTGTTTTTGTTGGATTGCTGGGCTTTGATTATCTCTATCGCCATTTAGCTTTCAGTTCGGCCGATTACTTCTGCCTTGTCGAAGTCGAAATAATGGTTATTTTCGAGGCTATGCATAGCAGGATGTGATCGCACACCTTTTCTCTTTACGGCTAGAGAATGCCCATGCATGCGCGACTTTAATCTTTTGTCGGTCATGCCACAATAATTGGCCAAACAGTCTAGACAGTTGACGCGGTAAACAGTTCCTGACGTGTCCTCATGTGGTAGCCGCCACTTGGGCTGCCTGAGCAAACGGCGAATATTGAGCTCCGGCCGGTGTCCAAGGCCCAAGTTGAGAGGTCTGAGCATGCGTTCAGTGGCTTCGGAAACGTCATTCTCGTAGTTCAAATTACGGAAGATTTCGGGTTTTTGTTTTTTTTCACCGTCGGTCTTTGTGTGCCTTTGATATTGGCACTTGTTTATTAAGCTACGTTGGTACCCGCTAGAGATCAAAAGACGTCATAGGGATTTACGCTCTCGCAGCTTTTCAGCGTCTGTGCTGCAGTGTGTGTTGATGCGTAGGAAGAGTGTCCGCACGCAACTGCGTTTATGTGACAAGGAGTGGCTACTGCTGTAATGGAGGATTTACGCCGTATCAGTTGCCTTTCGAAAGACACCGGTCTGAAGGGCTCCGTCTTCTTGTCTCGACACCTGGACATCCAGAAAAGGGATTTCTCCGTCCTTTTCTTCCTCCATTGCGAATTGCATTTGGGGGAAAATTGAGTTCAATTTGCTTTAGAACGTCTGTTTTACGTCTCGAGGTAGGATGAGAAAGGGGTCATCCACGTCGCACATTCAGAATTTTGGCATGTAGGACTGAAAGACCTGTGTTTCGAGCTAGGTAGTCGGAGAGTGGTGATCCCATCGGAGTTCCCTGGATTTGCTCGTAGACCTGACCATTTAACGTAAAGTACGTGCTCAAACAGTAGTCCAGTAGCTCCATTATGTGCTTCCTTTTCAAAGGTCTTTGCACGTCATCGTACTCCCTCCCCAGTAGGTCACTTATGACTCTCGTGGCCAATTCTTTTGGGATGGAGGTGGGATGGAGGCGACGTCGAAGGACACCATCATTTCGTCGGTAGCCATTTTAACGCCTCGGAGTCTTTCCAGGAAGTGCGCTGGGGATACAGCTGTGTGTTCTGTGCCCTCCGTCAGCTTCATCAGACGTTTGGTAAGCCATGTAGCCAGACCATAGTTAGGTGTGCCTTTCAGCGTCACAATTGGCCGTAAGGGAACGTTTGGTTTGTGGATCTTTGGCAGACCATAGAAGCGTGCTCTGGCGGCATCTTGCGGTTTCATCTATCGCCAATTAGTCTCAGATATTGCCTGTCGGTTCCTCATTAGACTCAGACTCTTGTTGGCTTTTTGCCACCACTGTTTTAATGGGGTCGGAATCAATGATTTTGTATGACTCTCGCAGTTCCCACAGTCGGACCGAAGACGCTGGGGCATTGACGATAGCAAAAATGATAAAATAATTTATGGGCTTCTATCTGACAAAACTCATAACAACCGATAATTATTTAAAATTATATGCGAATTCGGGCGGCCTAGGAAATGGACTACCAGGAATGCACATTTAAAACTGGAGTAACACTGGCAACGCTATTTTTAGAAGAATATCAGTCTACCGTGCTGCAGGTTTATAAAACGTCAAACTGAGCTTTCAAGTTCCGCGACTGATATCTAACAAAATTATCTATCAAAATTAACGTCAAATTATGAGGTATAAGTCTAGAAACATAAAATACATGCATACTGTCAACTGTCGTTTAAAAGGTACATCTGAGGCTTTCTAGAACATATATCCCTCACAAAGTTAAATTAAATTTTTATGCAGCCGCAAGAAACGTTTTAATTGAGTTGCGTCGGTTTTGTGAACTTTTTCCACGTGGGACGTGCAATTAAAACGTACAATAATATCTCTGCACATAAATCCTACGTTCCCGTTACCTACGGTCTTGTCATTTTAATGACATTTAACTGCATAGTAGAGCTCCGTTAGTTTTTGGCGTTCACCTTGACAAAATTACTTCCTAACAATTACCACAAATTTGGAAGATTTAATCCTTTTTTATGCGAGTAGGCGGTACGGTTATGCACTGTGACTTTGGAAGATCGATAGGTCATTAGCGTGCCTGACATATGGTTCTTTTCTCAAGTATTCAGCCTCTACACCAAACACATGGATGATTCTGATTCTGCAGTTTTCGCATACGTGGTAAAGGGTGCTCATAAACTACGTTGCGGAGCCAATCCGTCCCTTTGTGCTTTGGGGCTGCATCCAGAGCCTCGGTGAGACTTGCACAACGTCAAGTGATATACACGCAGGTGCACTGCCGACATAGACATGGAACCTACTTCGATATGCGTTCAACCATTTCTCGATTTCCCTCGAAATTCTGGCGAATATTTACATAATAATTACTTATGAGGTAGGACCAAGCGCCATTATTCGACCTTTGCTATGTTTTTGGCACAAAAGTGTACAAATTTACAGTCAGAATTTTTAAACGAAGGTCTCCATCTTCTCTATTACTGGCGGGACTTTTCATTTTGTTCAATTTACCAATTTGAGTTGAACAAATTAATGTGCGCTGTCGGTCGTTTTTTAAAGTATATCTTTCTTATAATGATACCTATAATATTGAAATAGGAGCAAGTGTTCAGAGGAGATTGAAATGGGTATTACCCTAGAACACTATTGCGTGTAAATCACGATTTATTTCCGACGTGGTGCATACCGCAAATTTTCTAAATTGACGCAAAATTAATGTTGCCTGAGGCTTTGTTGACTTTTTAACAAAGCAAATTAATAATCAAAGCTTAAAAATGATTTTCTGCAGTCAGGGTGCCCTCATGTGCCAGTTTGAGCAGCCACTGTTCATTGAGGAACCCCATGAACACCTCCTGCTTCTCATGCGTCATTTTAAGGATTAACCTTTTTCCTTTTGTGAATTTGCATAAAAGAATTGTTTTGGGATGCATGACGTGAACGAAGGATGGTTCAAGCTACACTATTTCCTCAGCCGTTTACAATATCTAATGGGTTGGTAAAATAAAATTTGCCCGCTTTAGTATTTATGAAAAAGTGCATACCTGGTTGTCAACTTCACGCATTAATATAATTCATTCCGCCACCAGAAAGGTTTTGTGAATTAAACATCTGGCGTAATTGGAGATCGTATAGAAGTCTGGTGGAAAGCGCTTATAGAAAAACCGACTGTTAAAGACCAACTTGGAGACGAAAAGTTGAATAATCTCGGCAACATGTGAAACAGTGTGAGACTGGACATAAAACGCGAACGTTCTTTATGTGTCTCTGTCAGACGAGGCCTCTTTTTCGCATCGTCATGCTGTCAGGTAGTGTATTTTCGACTTATCTGCATTTCTCATTCTAAACAACGCTTCTCCTCTATCACTGAGTATCAAGCTACTGAATCAAGCGCTTGGTCTGTGCTTTTAATCTATCTCTGACAAGTGCGCATTAGGCGAACCTTCCGAACTGCGTTTTGGTGCCCGAAAAACGACAAATCTTTACAGATTTATCCGTATTCTGGAGTTTCAGTAAATATCTGATCTGGATTTTAATTGTAAGTTTTAATGCCAACGCCACTTAGATTTTTAATTCAGGTTGACTGCCTTACGTTGTTCCAAAACAAGACATGCGTAAGGGAACCCCCTCCAGAACAAGTGCATTTGAACAAAACTTCATTGAATTTAGGGTTACTTTTAAGTTTAGGGTTAAGAAGTAGGCTAGAATCAAGTTTCGGGCTATGACAGGGGCGAGCATTAACTACAAATTCGAGGTTCCAGTTTAAGTTTAAAGTCAAGGTCAGGAAAACTTTTTCGCATTATATTAAGTTTATTGTTGGAGTTAGGAGGCGGGAATTATTTGTACCTCTCAGAAATATGCATAGGCCTACCTTAAAGCCCTAAGTAGGACAATCCTATTCACTCGTCATGTTAAAGAGTGCGTATAATTCCGTCCTACCGTATATTTTGCTGTATAATACGCGTGATGAGGATTATGGCATTCTTACCTTTGTCCTGCTCACCCCTATTTTGAAACAAATATGGACTTCGTTTCGGTTTCTGCTTTTTGTATTCTCGCTCACGCTCGTGCTTCTATTGGATGTGCCATTTGTTTCATTCCAGTTTGAAATCTGACTCTTCCTGTTTACCGAAATTATTCTTATGGCGAATTCAGCACGTCCAGAAATACTTAACGATCAGGTATACCTATGATACTGTTGATGTTTTCGCAGTCGTTTTGGTCAAGCACACCGAACCCACATTCTGTTAGGGATGAGGGTTCGCGTAAACTAGAAAGTTTACATATAGAAAAGTTACTTCAACGTAATTAAAGCATATGCACTTCTGCGCAGAATGTCTGCATTTTGTTACTTATAATTGTCTTGTTTTGTCAGTTTTAAAAGCCTCATGTTGATTTTAAAATAGTGTAAGAGCGAAACGCTTGAAGACTTCTGGTTAATTTATTTACGTTAGAAAATTTCTAAAACAAAGGAAAGCATTGTCCACAAATTTAGAGCAAAACTAATTGTGCGGTAGCAAATTTGAATAAACTGATATCAAATATATGATAAGTCAAATTTATTTAGGACCATAGGCCTTTTGACTCCACGTTACACGCTCGCTAACCTTCTTTAGGTTGTGATAAATCCGCATTGTTTCTTCTGCGCAGACTTATAATAAAAATGCTAGCAATGCTTTTTGAATGACACCTACAAACTGGGTGGAAATGGACGTAAATTAAATTTGAAATTTGCAAAAGGAGAACTGCTCGCACCAATTCGCACCCGATGACTCCGAACGATCCTAACAGTTTTTTGTTTAACCAAACTGGACCATGCTTCATTCAACGCTAAATTTGGCACCAATTTGCTAAGGGGTCTAAAACATCTGCTATTTTATTGCTGAGGATCTGTCGTGCACATAAAAATCTATCATACTTATATTGCACACTTTCTGCCAGTCCCCATGAGCGACAGGTTCGTCCATAAATTGCACACCAATCCGGCATTTGCAAATTCACCGTGCGATCAGGATTTGATCAATCCAATTTATTGTGTCTTTCAAAAATCTATTCCACTTCTAAACTTGCACTGCTAGCCAAGCCTGAGAGAAAGGTTATAGTTCGCAACAGGTCCTCACAAAACATTCTCCTGCTTCATACTTGCATTTCTTATGCTATCCCCGCTTCCGTTGAACAATCGAATGTTGAATCCTGTTCTGCCAACCTAACAGCGATTTTAAGTGAAATTTTCAATATTTTCTCTCCTCTTATTACTGTAATGGTACAACCGGAATAGAAGTACTTCACCCTATCTGAAATCGTTAAAACGTAAAAAAGGATTCCTTTGCAAGCTAGGCTTACGTGACAGCCTTTAGCATGCTACCATCTTAATAAAAGCAGAGATTGAGAGGCTAAATAGCCTGTTTGTCAGTCAACATTTTACCTCTTCTTTTTCCCCCCTTTTCCTCTTTCGCTGCTGAGATTTGGAAAAATCTTAAGCGCCTTACTGGGCATCGTAACACACTGATGCATTTGGATGCTGATTAAGGTTCCCTAAATAAAAATTTTATATTTAGTCACAATGACTCCCATCTTCTCTTATATGACATCCCTCTATCATTCCAACCCGTGTCATTGGCAACAGTAGAGAAACACCTTAAGAAGGTTCGTAGATCAACAGCTGTCGGACCGGATGGTGTTTCGCCTTTTATTCTTAAATGTTGTATTTCCCAGATAGCTCACAGTTTAACGCACCTAAAATATGTCTTTTATGGAGTGCAAGATTCCCGACGCCTGGCGTACAGTGAGAATCACTCCCATTTCTAAAAAGCCCGCTAATTTTGGGCCTAAATATTTTGTCCAATTACCTTCTCGTCTGTAATACTAAATCTTGCTGAAAGAGTTGCCCTAGATATTACAAAGTCTTTTTATTCCAGTTTTTCAGACCCTTTACAATTTGCATACAAAGCCAAACGGAGTACTTTAGATGCTGTTTCACTTGTGGTCCACTCTGGTCTAAAAGAATTAGACAACGGTTCCGCCAAGTACGCATGCGCTTTTCCTAACTTCTCTTTCGTCCTCAGTTCCGTCCTGCGCCCACTTCTACTTAACGAAACTTCCACTAGCGGCTCTCCAGGATGGGTCGATTTTTTTACTTCCCGCACTCAATTTGTCCAATCTGGCAAGCAGAAATCTTCGATCTTTCCCAACGACTGCGGTGTTCTTCAAGGTTCAATTCTATTCCTCACGTTTTCTTCCTCCACACTGCCGATGTAAGGTCCCCTAATGACTGTCTTTTAGTCAAGCCTGCTGATAATGTGGTTGTTGGACACTCTCTCAAAAGTCAGACATACCTCCAGTCTCTAAGGAATGGCCTAAACCATGTTCTAGTATGGCCGCAGGAAAATGTTCTCCCAATTAACAACCAAAAATCCGTTCAGTGTATTTTCGACTGCGGCCCTCTCCTGATCCTGAATCCTCTGACATTCTTCCTAACGAAGTATCCTCTTTCAGGTACCTCGGCGTTAATTTGTCCTCACATCTTTAATTTTCCCTCCATATTCAGTCACTATTTATTAAAATTCGCAAACTGATTTACTACCTACGTCGTTTACGTTCCTACTACACACCTCAGCCCTTATTCTGGCGATTCATAGATGCCTGCATTCTTCCTCTTATCATATTCTGCTCTCCTGTCAATTTTTCTGCTCTGCTTAAAAAAGATCTTTTAACTTTGAAAAGAGTCTTCCGCATGCTCTCTTCGGCTACTGGTGTTTCTTACCTTTTTTATTTGACACTATTTTACAACGGCACTTCAATGCGCTCAAGCAATTTGCTGGTCGAATTCTAGATGACGTTTGCCATCCCTTACATTCTGATCTTATGTCTGCGAAGTCTTATCGCCCGATGCGCCGTAACTACCGACTTATATCCTGTCGCACATCGGCTTATCAAGCTTCTATATTGCCATTCCTAGCGCGCTATCTTACGTGCGAAGAGATAAAAATACAGAAATTAAGACTAGAACTATCCTCATAATAATTGTTTCTTTGTTTTAAACTTTGACTTTTGAATAATCAATTAACTTACTCACTGCCTATAGTGAATGGGACCAATTTTTTGCGGAAAATTTTGAACTTATGATTTCAAAATAAAGCGACTTCGTCTCCCTCTCTCACACATTTGTAGCTGCAATCGGACACGAAGCCCTTTTATCCACCGAATAAATATATTCGAAAAGCCATTTGTCAACACTCGTCATTTCTTTGTGGCTTTACTTTCCACATCCAGTAATCGCACTTTGGACGCTATAATGACGGAGTTTCTGACTTTAGAAATAAAAGTAGACCTAAAACCTTAACCAGCAGATACTCATTCATCTTCACTTAGCTACCCAACTTTACATATTCTTCAGTAATAAGTTCACTTATTGATCTCCAACGGATAGTCATTTTGATTCGTTTTGCTAAGATATGTCTGTAACCATGAAGGCAATATTATTATCCATTCTGGCGTCTCCTTTGAGCAGCTGACATTTCCGTTCTGGCATTATAGTCATATGAACATATCAGTATCACTGTAACTGACTTTATTTGGTTTCGGTATGTGTGCTCTGAAGTTGACGCCAATTCGTAATGAATACTGTCACACTGCTTCTAATACGCATATGTGACATACCCCTCAGTTATAGCGACTAGTTTTTAAATGAGATTCGTCCACAGTGAATGCAATCCTCTTAAGGAGCAATATTTGTTCGCTTATTCTGTTGCGTTAACCGTTAATAGTGCTAGCAGATGCCCGGCGCATATTTCCGAATAAAAGATGACTGTTTCGAATTCCCGCGGGTTACAAAACTCAGGTAGAGCTACAAACAAAGTCCATATGAATAAAAGGGGGATTTTCGAACATACGGCTTTTGCTTAACGAGCTGATATATTGTCTACGATGCGGTTATTTAAAAAAGAGAATGCATTTTTACGAACGAATTCTGAAGAAGTATAAAACCCCTTTTCGCTGGGAGACTGAGATTTAAGCATATCCCGTAATTTCCTGTGCTAGAGAAGTGTCTTAATAAACTTCGCAAGTTTTCCAATGAGAATTTTTTACTTAGCTTAAGAGAGATATAACCAAGGTGTCTTCTCTTATTTGGAACTTCGTTTTCTCCAACGCTGACGGGTATGGATGTAAGGTAATCTATAAGAAAGAAGTGACATTTTCGAAAAAAACGTTTTCCGTTTTACCGGTGTGAACCTACTCCTTTTCCCATGGAAGTTATCAACCCCCAGTCAAACGGGTGACAACGTTGGCCAATTGAGCACGGTGAATGAGCTTTGGTCTATCTACAGGAGTTGTTAATGACTGCCATATATTCATATGACACCCGTGGACGACGCCTTTTAAATCATGCCGTTTTTAGAGCCCTACCTTCTCCTCCCGTCTCCGTACGTGGATATTTAATTAAACGAACGAGGACAAGGGGTGGAAGCAGTGGGAGTTTAGAAGATTATTGGGCAACAGTAAGATGGATGACCCATTTTACTGTCGGATGTCTATGGATCCCTTTATACAGGAATGGTGTTAATGAGAGTTTTGTGGACCGGACAGCTCGTTAGACAGAAAGCTGATAAAGTGCGAGAAAGTATTGCGGTCAATATGAATTATTCACAATCTGCCAAAATACCTATGAAAACAGAACGTGTTTAAATTTCCGCCAAAAGTTTTATTGCACGCCATTGTATGACAACGAAAATAAGCGCATCAAATAAAAAGAATTAAAAAAGGCAATTCTCAATAATGAGAGATTTTGATCACAGGTTTGGGCTCATGGTAAGGAAATGTTGTTAGCGTATAGTGTCTGCGGCGACCTGCAAATAAATGCCACAATCAAACACCAAATGAACAAAATCAACAGTCTACCGACAACTAAATTCAGTCCATCACTGTACCTTTACCGACTAGATAAACAAAACTCCCACTTGAATGGTTGGTCGGCCGAAAGCCCAATTAAATGTAGAAACGGATATGCCGTTTACCTCCGCATGTTTTTATATGGTAACCTGTGAGTCTACTGGGAAAGATAGGGGGTGGGTGTACCAACATACAGAAAGGCAATGTCTAGACCGTAAACACACTTTGATACAAAACGGTTGGGAAAGGACGAAGCTTAAATGCATCCGTAGTAAAGAAGACGTAGTGGGAAATAGAGGAAAAAGAGGATAAGGATATAGAGAATAGCTCTAACCCTGTACAACAGACATATTTCTGGAATTAATGTCGTCGCCCAGAATAATGCTCTGAACGTGGAAAGAACTTCGTATAATTTTCCTATCTAATAGAAATATCGTTATGACCCTATGCAGATGAAGATTATATTTTCTCGCCAGTTACATGAACGTATGGACAAGGAACCTGGGTGAGTTGCCCGGGGCAATATTTGCAAGAGGTACGAAATTAAAGCTGTTTGGTTTAAGACGGATAAATTATCGTTCTACTTTCAGTAAATTGCTGTCCTTCAAACAATTAACTTCAAAGCACTGATCTATCACTTTTATGCTGCTGTCTACTCGCCTTGTTATTGATATGAGTATTTAGAACGCTTGCCTCAATTTTCGAGTCTGCAGGTAATTTGTTTAGCACGCTAACCAAACGACATGCTTGTGCCGGAATGCTGCGAGTACACTTTACTCATTGCGATTGCCAGTATGGCAGAAGCATTTATCGCTGCCTAAAGCACCGTAAGCAGACTGCTCCACAAATTATAAATCAAAATTTTGCTCAAAGACAACCTGCATCTTGTACATATCGCCGGCTCATTGTAATTGAACAAAGCCAAATTTCTAGTTTCCAAATGCCTAGATCTTTCCACTGTCTATTAAAGTATTCGCAAAGTTATATAACTTGGCGGTTGTGATAAGTGACAGGCATCAGGCATATGAAATTATGAGTTTGTTGAAAGGCCTATTTCCATTGAAGAGTATTACGTACTTTGTTAAAAAATACTGTGAGGCAGATTATCTTTTCTTTGATTAACGCGTAGGAGCTTAGTAGGTCGCAGAAATGTTAGCGCGTAATTTTTGAGAGCGAAGCTTGATACGCGGATTGGGTGTCAACGCTTAGCTTCGAGTCAATCTAATCCAAATTTGCTGATAGTTTAGAAAAGCCCAATCGCGCGGCGGACACAATGTTGAAATTCAAGTTGCATCAATTAGAGAGAAACAAAATGCATGCACACATTTTTGAAAGTCCAATAGGTGCAAGTCTGCGCGAGGGCCTGAGTGCTGCTGGTTAAACCTATTTTCACTGTGACCACAGTAGTATAAAAAACATTGTTCGGAGACCGCTGAGCCATATAGTTCGTTACTTCAACAAATTCAGCGCTAGAGAAAAGAAATCAGCATTCGGAGTGGATTGAGCCATTCGCTATACCGACTGTTGCTGGTCAACACGGAAAACGTAAGTTTGGGAAACATTATTTCAAAGCATAATCCATGGTGTCACACTATTTCTATCAAACGACAGACTGGCTACTTTGAAACTAGTCAGTTGTATATACTTAAGGCCTAGTTTATTGCGCTGCTGATCACTGGATATCCGACTACAGTGTTAGACAAAAACATAAAATAGTCGCTTTTTAATCTCAGATATTATCTACGAAGTTGAGTTACATAAGTTATTGAACATTACGCAGTTACCCGCTGTGGATATTATTAATCGAATTAACCAGTGTTTTCGCGCGTGTAGGAATTCCAGCATGGGGATGAATTGACTAAGAGGTATAGAAATGGGTTTAACGTGTCGAATTCCGCGATTTAGTAGATATTATGTATTTTTTGGGTGTCGAGTCAGAAATCAACGGGGGTTTGGAACCCACTGCTATAGCGGCTTCGAATGAGAGAGAGATAGAGGAAATCGCCTTATTTTGGCATCAGCCAAAACTTGGCTCCATTCATTATGGGCAGCAAAATATGTTAATAAATTATTTTATGCGTTTGCGTGGAGTAAAGGTTCACTTTGAAGAAATGTTTGGCTCATGCAGGACGCTATTCCACTAGCGCCCATCTACACATTTAAACTTCATATCGATGGTGTCGCCCTGTGGCCTGGTAACTCACATTAAAATGTCCCCAGGCCCCTTAAAACTCTGACCTAGTAATGCCGCGGGCAGCCACTTGATCGGTATGTCTACCCACTCCTAGCCAGCATTGCAACTATCTGGTCGGAAGAGGAATTTATCTGCCACGGATATACCTTCCAATAAAACTAAAGCATTGCCATACATACATATATGTCATATCATACATATTTTATTCTGTGAACCGAAATGGGTAAGATTTTGTGGATTTCGAATTACTGGATGTCCATCCATATGCTTCATTCTTAAGACGTTTATGCTCCATCTGACGAGCAATAGGAATTCTGGACTCAAGAGAAATTTACAGTATGACCATCAAAATTGTCAGTTAAATGTATGTTGTTAGGAGATCATAGCTAGGTATCCACGGCCTATGTTTTGTCCTTTATGGAAAGGATAAACAGAAATTTGTTTTTAAACAAAGCATCCTGCATTCATGATGATGGGGATAAGGGGGTTCAGGGAATTATTTACCGTGCTGACAATGCAGGTACTTGCTAAAAGCCCAGACACGCGTGTTCGACCGAATTTGTGCTGCTGCCTGAGGCAGTCGCGAAGGGTCGGCTCATCAGTGGGTCCCTCAGCCATCTCTCTGTTTTCTGGTATATGAACTGCGGTTCTACCCTCCCTCGTTTAATTTCCGAAGAAATTAATGCACGAACTTAGGTTAAATTTTTCGGAACAGATCTTTTTCTGGCACGGCCCTAAAATTGATATGAATATTTGAACTGAAATCCATCAGCTAATACGTGCTTATTGCGTAATATTCACATACCGTCAAAAGGCGTCCAAGGGTTTAGAGTTTGACAAGCAACGGGAATTCTGGGCCTACCGATTGCTGACAGTATGGCCATCAAACGTTTAAGTAAGTGTGTATTGTTAAGAGGAGTTGATGGTTAGACACTCACTGGCTGTGTTTTTTCCTCTATGGGTGGGGTAAACCAGACATCCATTTTTGAAACAAGTCACCTTCTTTCCGGTAATGTATTAGGTAGGAGGGGATTTGCTGACGAAATTTTAGTTTGGCTTATTCCAGGAGCAAAGTGTTCGAGTACTGCAAGTCGCGGAACCAACGAAGCACCAACATTTGAATTCGATTATCGGCGCATGAATACTGGCTTGTGATTTGTCATAAAATCGATCGTATTTCAGCCGGTTCTTCACGGGCAAGCTGACTGCGGAATTCATATTGGTTAGGTTAATACAGTGCCTTTCGCGTGCATACCTTCATTAACTCCTGTTATGACCAGCAACGACAAGGATGGCATAAAATATATTACACCGTCCAACAAAGGCAAACAGTTAGGAGAAGGCGACTATAACCCGACCTCGCATAAACCAGCCCAGGCCGGTCAAGGAGTGGGCCATATTCCTAAATCCTCCTCCCTAGGTATGACATCTGGATGATTGAAGGCGTTTAAGAAACATGACAAGACAAGTTCAGTCCTTTCCGATGGTGTTGGAAGCACTTCACTGCCATTTGCATTTCATTATTTAGAATATTACACCACGCAGAAGTTGACATAACTTACATAAGTGCATGCACATCACGCCTCTGTGGACAGCAACCGCGGCTCAGGTAAGTTCTACTCTGACATTAATGATCATTCTCATATGAGCTTTCAGCTGCATGTTGCGTAATGTGATTGAGATTGCGCCACATATTTTGACAGCCGTTTTTTCTATCTTGAAATGAACAGGCAAACCAGACGAAAGACGGCGAGTTTACCAAATCTCAAGCTAATGAATAGAAGAAAGAATATCCAGCTTACTGCATTTTTCGCCGTGATTGCCTTCATCATGTTTTCATACTATTTCGTGGAAACTGCAGAGGAGCCAACAATTATCGACCAGAACGTTCCTTCTGCCGTAAAAATACAACACAGGCCAGATTTGCAGAACTTTGTGGTGGATAGTGGCAATACACAAGAGAAGCGTAAACAACTTCCAAATCTGGAGAATATAAATTGGCCCGAACGGGAATTTCTACGCCTCCCGTTTGGCGCTCCGGGAAGCATTCAGGCACCCCTGGAAGCGAAATTCAGCCGTGGACAGATGCGTACAATGTGGAAGTTGTTTTTAACTTTCGTGGATGTCATGGATGAGCTCGGTTTTAGTGACAGGTGGATGATCTACTCCGGCAGCCTGTTTTCATCCTTTCGTCACCATGATATCGGACCCTGGGACGATGACCTTGATGTTCTCGTCGACCAGAAAGTAAGACCGGCGCTGTGGAAGAAGATGCGTAGTTTGAGACCAAAATTCATTATTCGAAATTCTGGACTAAGGGACAAGATTTACGCAGAGTTGATTCAACCCTGCAATGCATCACAGGATGCTGAAGGTAGCCGCAAACTCAGTATGCACAATTGGGGCTGGCCTTACGTGGACATCAGCTATTACAAGTCTAACGTGACCCACATCAGGGAACTTTCAAAGCCGTATGGCCAAAAGTATGTCTTCCCAAAGTCTGATGTTTTCCCACTGCTTTTCAGACCATTTTACAAGTACTGGGCTCCAGCACCAAGAAACACCTTTGCGTTCCTACTGCAAACCTACCACGAAAGCGTCCATTGCGCCTCTCCCAGTTATATTCATCCTTATGAGAAAAGAATAAAAGGACAGGCAGTACCTTGCACAGCACTTGCGGACAGATATGCTTTCGTTGAGCACAGCCTACGTAATAGCAGTGTCCAGGGAGAGAACCGTAGTTCGGAAGATTTGGATTGGGTCCGAGAACGACTGATTCTCGGTGGCAAAGTCATACACGAAATCGACTTAGTTGGACCCCGCCGAGAAGGGCACGTGGACACCTTCGTTCTGCAGATAAAGCCGGAGGCATGATTCCGAGACAATTTTTCGACAAAACTCTTGGCTGATTTTGTGCGCTGCCTGCAGCGGTCAGGCAATCGTGGCGAGAAAGACTGCATTTTGTACTGTACAGTTCTCAACATTTATTGATCCTTGAATAAAATACAAGCAAACGGATAACTATGTGTAGGCTATGACTCCTACTCACTCTGCAAATCCCTCTTCGGTCTTTGTGAAATGCAGCGCGTGTTGGAAGCAGGATGTATACATTAAAGGCCTCTCAGGGGAAAATCATAAAGCTCTTTACTTTCACCGTAAGCCAATCAGTAGTGCACACATATAAATGCATGTAATAGTTCAAATAATGATTAACTTTTGATTTGACGGGCAGCATATTTGTAATGAGACGCAAAATAACGAACCATCCTTAGAATGACACCTCGGCAGATGCCTAAATTTGACAGTATAAATAGGAGAGACGGTCCACCTGTTCTTACTTCTTCACTTATTGCGCGCCTGTGGTTAGTATCGTGGATAGCATTTAATCTTCGCCGTTTTTGTGTCTGGAAACTCACCTTTTCGGATGAACGAGCATTTTACCTGGACGAATTTCAGCGTAAATTGCATCTACTTAACAAACATCGATCTGAAAGATTAATCGGACATTCTTAAGTGTTTTGCTTACCGCAAGCGTTATGATTCCCTTAAACATGAGTATTGAGCTACACTTAGCTTCCAAATACAACCAAGGTTTCTCATTCAACCGTAATCAGAAACACCGTTGAGCTTTCTGTCAGTACTCTGTCCGATTTCCGTTGTATTTACTGCCTGAAAAATCTGTCTCGACTCTTAATCGGAAACGGTATCTTTTCTGTTGTTATTTAGACTTAAAAGTCAGAGTTCTCGGTTTCACGGAGAAATTGAATCAGTAACTTTGACACGGTCCGAGTTTTCTTTAGGCGTTTCGACTCAATAGCCTGCCTGAATGTACGAATAGGATTAGGCAACTTTGGGTGGTGTAAACGAAGAGTAACAGCGTTTTTTTCTAATAATGCCCCTCTTCTATCAAGATAAATATTTCTCAGAAACGATAAGTTGTGTTAACCCACTCCTAAACTAAATGTAACTGTGTTATTATGATTTATGAGAAGGACTATGCACAAGTATTCTTTAAAAAAATTAATAACTCAGGCGTACGCGTTCGATAACAGAAACCGTTTAGAGATATCACGGAAGTATATTGCTCATGTTCTAGTTGCGACAAAGTTATACTTAACGCAGCCGGCGGTCCTTACAGCACGCCTAGTATGGTGAGTATCACCATGGCACAAAACGAGTTCACTACTATTCCGGAAGAAATAAGTAGATCATGGCGTATAGCATCGACAAGGAAAGGCAATACAAATACATTGGGGCAACTAGAAAATCAAGGTAAAACAAAGGGATTACGAGAAAGGGGTGCGAGAGCAGCATGTCAAGTAATTTATCATTAAATGATCATATTGAAACAACTTGGTGCATGCGGCTTTATCAGTATTAGATAACTCACATGGGGAGCATTCTGCAGTTACTGATTAATAAACAAAACAATGGCTTTTAAAACAAATATAGTAGATACCCACACGTTCTAAACCTACTGGGGTTAAAAAAACCTATCCTAACCTATTTCGCAGACAAAGCTTCAGAGACACGGTTAGTTATACTACTTTCACATTATTGCCATTTTTGCTATAGCTGGAGGGCAATAATAAACTTAATTTTTCTTGCTTGGGCAGACAGCATATTATTGTGGCAAGACATGTCATCCACAGTAGGTGGGCTAACTCATGAAATGTCACCCGAAATTCCGAAATGTCTTTTCGTTTCGTTGGAGTAATTAATTAGAGTTGTAGAATTAACCATTGTGCGACAAAAATTTATAATAATTCAATTACCTCAAGACGTCAGCCTTCGGACAAACCACTTTCCGGCTACATGCAAGAACTATATTCTGTAAAAAACAACTACTTAACTGGAATGCAATTTTCGCATTGATTTTCGATGCCCCTAAATATCTTTTTATGCATAGTAGAAAACATGCATAGAAATATTCATTTTTGCTTAGTCAGTACAAAAGTACGTCTTCTTGTAATTTTATACTCGAAGAAGGGGAATATAATTCGGTTTTCAAGAGCTTTTCCAATTCCCGATTAATTTTGAAGTCGGCCAACCGTTACACTTGTATTCAGGGTTTCGAAACTATTAACTGCAAGTTTTCCGCGTAAGGAACTCCATACATTTCTTCTACAGTACCAAGAGGAGACCATAATGTGTTCTCAAAATTGAGCTGTGGATTTGAGCCATATTTTTAACCTAACAAGCCACATTGGTAAATGCAGCGACATGAAACTCTATGAACAGTAATTTCACGGTAGTAAATAATCTCACAATTGGAAACTTCTTTAAAACCGAAATATACCCTTCGTTCGATTATACAATTGGAGTAAAACGTAATTTTCTACCGACTGAGTGAAAGAATAAATATTTTTATTTATGTTTTTCATGAAATATGATTGACTCTCTATGGACGTCGAAAATCAATGAGAAAAAATGCATGCTAGGTAAGTAATCACTTTTAAAGGGTAGAGTTTATGCTTGTAGCCGAAAAGAAGTTCTTTCGAAAGCAAACCTCCAGAGGTAGCCAAAGAAGTTTAGAATTACGCTGCATGATGACTAGTTTTACAACACTACTTAATTAATCTTTTCGCACCGAAAAGGCAATTTGGAATTTTGGCTGACATTTCATGAGTAAGCTCACTTATTGTATGCTTGGCCAGCTCGTGAACAACATTATCATAACTGTTCGCGGGCAATTAGCACTAACTGATGAATCATATTTCCGGAGCGATTACGAGCATAAAACCTAAGCGCATGGTTCGCGGATTTTGTGTAGATTCATGACGCGTCTACTTAGGGCTCCGCAGACCAATGTGTCCTGTGACATTTGCGGTTCTTGATTTGGTTGAAACCAGACAGAACAAAGGTCGAAGACAGGAGGCGTTCTTGTTTATATTGATAAGGCGGGCAGCGCCCTTGGCAGGAGAACGCAGATTAAGCAGTTATGGTTTGTGAACAATTTAAAATGCGCAATAAATAATTCCCGATGAGATTGGTAGGTACTACTTAACAGGAATTAGCGAAAGTTGATGTCTGCCTGCTAGTTTGACTGGAGTCTACCAGTCATGTGTACAGTTGGTGTGATTGAAGCGGCCTTTTCCGAAAGCAATTTGTCAAATAATCATGTTATAAAGTACACCGCCAAGGTAACTACGGACCAAAGCAGGATTGGGTACTTAAAAAAAGGCCAAGGCACGATCATCGGGACAGCGATCGTGCTTTCGGCTTCTTTTAAACAAGAACTTGGGATGCGCATATTCTCTTCCCTTCGGGATTGGGTACTGTTTTAGCAATTATTTAGGTATAAAGATAATCCAAGTCATAGCGGTGTCCAGCCGCCGCTTAAAATTTTTGTCGGCAACTTAGGCTTCTCCCGCTGTCCACCGAAGCCATACAACCTTGCGTTTGCTTCGCGAGGCGTGCACGGAGATGCCAGTTTTCATATTCGGGTAACATGGCAAATTATTTCTACACCTAGCAGGTCTGCGTAACTGCTGTTTCACCAGGTATATTGTTACTGCGTTTAGGCAAGTATGCAGCACCTAACTGAACATTGCAACTACCACCGACACGGTAAGAAGTAATTTCCTGACCAACGATATTAAGCAAAACCGCAGAATGGGTAGTTTTTTATAAGGATGCCACGGGAGAAATTAGGTTATCCCCGGCAAATTCACGTGCAGCAGGCATTACCTGTCACAATATAGAAGCAGACTATTCCCTTCGGATGGGTATTGCCTTACTAATCCATAACCTCAGCAAAATGCCTATTGCAAACTCGAGCTGAATGTTAGATTTTTGTTGGCAGATCAGCGCGGCTGCCGGATCAACTAAGCATACCCTGCGACTGTATGTCATCAAATGACCCGGCATTTTTGCAGAATATATTTTCGAAACGTCGGGGGAACGAGAAAAGAGTGTCAAAACCAATTCTGGAAGGCGCTGCGGCATAGTCGTACAGATATTACTACCGAAACTGTGAAAAAATACACTGAGAATCAACTGGAAAGCATACTCATAAAGAAAGAGTACCTTAAGCGTAACGTGTGTCAATGCGCAGCCGTCCGCGAAACACTGGCATAGGATGAAAGACAAAAATTAGGCAGCTAGACGCAGTCGATGGGAAGAAAACGCAGAGAGGCATAGATTTCTGCGCTTCTTTAAGCTGTGCATAACACGAAACCAAAATTACGGTCTCCAAAATATCCTTGTCGGTACGTCGACAACCACTCTTATATGACACTTGATAATACAGCATTTAAAGTATGATCACTTGGACCTTACTGTTGCAGGCCTCATCGAAAATTTAATCAGTTGGATTTAGAAACCTAGTTGGAGAACCTCGGAAACCAAACCAACGATCTTGCGCTAACGTCAACAAACAGCATCTAACATTCTAAATCGACACTGGTAAATTGCAGATGTCAATACCTGAACAAGACGCCCAAAATCGGGGATATCTGACAAAAGCATATGTTCCGCAAATATTCCCATGTTACAATTGAAAAGTCAAGTTGGCGAACGCATGTTTTCGGTAATTCTTCCTCAGTCCAATACAATTACTTGAACGAATGAAAATGTACAAAATCAACAGTGTTTATAGATGCCTTAAGGGCTATTAAGTCACTAACACTCATCATCCCCACGCCGCCCGCATTATAAGGTCGGCGGATGTTAGTCGTCAGAGCTAAAAGAGGGGGGTAAGAGAATCTTTGAGTAATGATCTTGGGTTTAGAACACGGAGTACCCATCATCGTGATTAGGGATTTGAGGCGGCATGGCTTCATCACTTGTGGTTGGCGTTGGCCACGGCAGCGAAAGCGCTTGTGTCAGAGTTTTCTGACAGCATAACACCGAATTCCCTAACCGTATAGCTACTGCCTCGGCCGTTGCTAGTATCCATTGGCGTAGGCCTTTAGAGAAGCATGTTCGTGTCCGGTAGAAAACCTGACATGCTTTCTTGGCATCTACTCGGTGGTTCGTATCGATTAAATGCGCGAGAATAGAACTCGAAATCGACCGGGTCTCACCTCTGTCTAGCCAGGCGGGCATATGTTCACGCACCCTCTTTACCAGGCGTCTCGTTGTGCGGCCGATGTATCCTGCTCCACAGGAGCAAGTGAATGAATAAATGCACATGGATGTGGCCTCCAACGGTAGTCTGTCTTTACCTCCCAAACGTAGGAGGGGGAGAGTTTGTGAAGCATACGCGTAAATTCGCCGCAGGGATTGCCCTCGTAATAGCTGTAGTTAAGCGCCGTCGGACTAGTTCGCTCTCTGCGTCTCCTCTAAAAGGCAATCTTATGAATACATCTTTCTTTTCCGCAGTCGCAACAGTGGGTTTTTCAACACGTTCCCCAATATTTCGGAGGATAAATCTATCTGGGTATCCGTTCTCACGAAGTGTGTTCCGCAGCTGTTGAAGGTCTTCAATAGCTTCAGGTGAGCAGATGCGTCTCACTCTAGCCGCCAATCCCTGGACTAAATTCCGTCTGATGTTTAGGGGAACAAAACTGTGGAAATTAACGTATTGTCACGTCCAGATTTTCTTTCGGAACACCCTGCGCTGGATAGACCCATCCTCTTGCCTGTGCAGAAGGACATCGAGAAAGGCAAGTTCGTTATCTGTCTCGGTTTCTGCAGTGAACTTTAGCGAGGGGTGCGCACTGTTGAACTTTTGGACAAGCCCCTCGGTATCAGTGGTACCATCCGTCAGGCAGAAGATATCGTCCACGTACCGACGGTAGAAGACGAGGCCATTAATGGTCTCTTGCAAGCTTGTTTTCTCCACTTTGCCCATAAAAACATTTGCAAGGAGTAAAGTCTCGAACATTTCCATTGAACATTTCAGAAGAGCATTTGGCAAGCATACACGTGCTTTAGATAAATTCGGATCGGGCCAGTACGTGAACGAGGTACAAACTGAAACGTGTGAGCGATTATAACAATCGATTACGGTTTGTCTTTTCATGCAAGCGGGGTTTGGGAATGCTATGACCCGCCTGGTACTTGAAATCCTGTGGAGCGTACACGCACTTGACCCTTGTTCTCAGTACCAGCGCGGCAGAGAATCAGAACGCGACCGGCCACGAAAATGTGTATTAGGAAATTACAAGCCAAAATTAACTGGATGTAACGCATATTTATAACGCCCTATTGTGCTTCGCATCCTTCGGTCCAATGCCCTTCACGAAGAATATTCCAGACGAGCCGGTCGATAATTCGAATATGCAGATCGATTAGGCCCGAGGGGAAAAGCCAATGAAGAGGCGCCACGAGTAAATGGCAGCGCAGTAGAGAAAATTCACGTGGCCTCCAGTGATTGGCTGGCACTCGCAACACCTCCCCTCCAAGCAGGTCAGTACCACTTCTGGCGTAAATTGACCTGCATCGGCCGTGTTAATCGGCGTACGCGGTTGGTCCGGCGTCTTATTCGTGGTTTATTGCGTGGAGACACGGGAGCAGTGACTGATACCGAAGGTGTTATATCCGAAGGGGGCGCAGCAGTGGTTTCGGGAACCGACCGATCTGCCGGAAAGGTTAAGATATCCAGTACGATGTCAAGGGGGTGTGACGGCGACGACTCGAGCCCAGTTCTGTTACTGCAATGTTGCCGTCTGATCTGGTCGTGGTGGCGAACCCAGATGTCATCACCAACGTCGACGTCAAACAACATACTGCCTCTGTGCGCTACTACAATTGCTTCAATCCAGCCTGGGAACCCGGCTTGATAATCACGAACGAAGACAGGTGTTCAGATGGAGAGCTTGCTGCGAGCGCCTGAAGGAGTCTGCGTGGGCTGCGCACCGGCAGGGACGAGGGCATGAAACGTTGTACGCAGTTTTCGGCCCATCAACTCTTCGGCAGGAGAGACGCCACCAGGGGACGCCGAGATTGATGTTGCCATGATTACCAGCTTAAAAGGGAACTGTGCCACACAAATCAACGCTCCTCCTTTTTCTAACAGAGGGTCATTCGCCAATACAACTCTTTGCCGGAGTTTGTTGTTAATTCCCCTACCGTGAACTTGTTCAAGAGACAACTGGATTCGCACCTGCTGAAAGGCCACCCGAATTGCCGCAGCCTGATCTAACGGATAACTGAAATGTCTATAATATACTACTAACAGGATTTCAACAGATCCTATTGTGTACTTCAAACTTAGCCCATTTTGACATTTTCACAGTCCGAATGCGGTGAACAAAGTTTTTCGCAATTATTTCGCGAATATATTACCCCTTTTGCCTTTATGTTACATTATTAGATTTATGAATCCTCCTTACTAAAACTTCAAGCAAAAGCTTTGCAATTTAACTATTTTTTCTTATATCTGTACCATATTAATGGAGTTTTCAGGGCTGCTGTCGTTTACTCCAAATATACTGACTGACACTGACTGAAAATAGGAACGCCTGGACTATCTCGTCCGTGGTCCCCTCTCCACAAGCTTTCAAAAGGGCTCTCTTAAAAGTGTGGAACACTCTCTTAAAAGTGTGGGCTCGTGGCCCTATGGGTATAGGCGTGGACTTCTATATCAACAGGTCGCGAGTTCGAGGCTCGGGTGTTCCACACTTCGGGCTTGGGTATGGCTGGCTGAAGACGGCTAATATGCCAGAAATAGCCATTCCAGTCACCCGTGTCTTTGTCGGTAATACCATGCTGTCTTTTAAAAGTGTCGACAAAACGCTCCGCCTGACGGTTAGACTGAGGATGGTAGGGCGGCGAGCGAAGATGCTGGATGTTGTGCTGTCGGCAGAAATCCTCAAATGTCGACAAAGTAAACTAAGAGCCATTTTCTGAAACCAGGACTTCCGGTAAGCCATGTTGGTTAAAAATGCGTCGTAGGAAGGCGATAGTGGCAGATGCGGTCGTTTGATTCAGCGGAGCAATCTCGGGTCACTTCCAGTAGGTGTCAATCAAGATTAGGTGGGACACTCCGGTAAGTGGGCCATCGAAGTCGATATGCATGCCTGACCAAGGGCTCTCCAGTGGTTGCCAGGGTATTGGATGTTGACGGGGCAACATCTTGGCAGCTTGCTGACATCGAGAACAGCGTCGAAACAGGTCGTCGAGGTCACCGTCGATACCCAGCCAGTAAGCAAAACTTCGAGCAATTGACTTCATTCGCCTGGTACCAGGATAAGCGACATGGAACTGGCGTAGAACAGTGGGTGGGAGAGAAAATGGGATCACCACACGGTTCGCAAACATGAGGCAGGAGTCAACCACAGATAACGATGCTCGGCGGAGGAAAAGGTGGCGAAGTTCGCCAGCTAGAGCAGTGGTTGACCAGCGGGTCTGTACGTAGGTGATGGTCTGACGGAGGACAGGATCCTCTTCAGTAGCACGTCGGATGTCCGCGGCATTGACAGCGATACCTCGTATGGCGTCTGATAGCTGACAGCGCACGTCGTCCTCAATCGAAACAGAGACAATCACTGTGTCTTCTTCAGGTTCCGGATGATTGCTGATGAGGCGAGAAAGTGCGTCAGACTGACCAAAGTCTGCAGCGCGACAGTAGCGAATGTCGAAATCGTAGTCAAGAAGGATGGTTGCCAATCGCTAAAGTCGGCTGGCTGAATAGATGGGAATGCCCTTCTTCGAACCGAGGATTGACAGCCATGGTTTGTGATCCGTTAACAAAGTGAAGTGGAACTTCTTGACGGCAAATACGAGGGCTAGAGCCTCTTTCTCTATCTGCCAGCAGTTCTTCTGCGCAGAAGTTGCGTGCGAGATGCATGCATGATTGCCTTTTCAAACCCGTCAGGAAAAGTATGCGAAATGACGGCACCAAATACGATGTTGGATGTATCTGCAACAACAACGATCGACAGCGTCGGGTCGTAGTGCGTGAGCAGTAGATCTGAACTCAGCATTGATTTTAGCTGGGCGAAGGCCTTGTCGCAGTCTGGGGACCAGCACTAGGGAGCGTCCTTCTGTAGCAGACGGTTGAGCGGGGCCCATAGGTCATGCAGCGATGGTAGGAAGGCGCTATAGTGGCTGATCAGGCCAAGGAACGAACGAAGTTGTGATACATTCTTTGGGGGCAGGCATCCGTTGGATGGCCCGAATGTTTTCAGGATGTGGATGGCGACCAGTGACGTCAAAAATGAGTCCGAGGTACTTGATGAATTCGAGGAAGAATTGGCACTTGTCGGCCCGTAGGCGAAAGCCATACTCGGTCTTGCAGATCGGCAGGGGAGCGGCCCACGATAATGATGTCGTCCTCGTACGCAGCTGCGACAGGGATGCCGGAGAGAATTGCGTTCATCGTTTGTTGGAATATGGCCGGGGCGGTCTTGACAACAAAGGGCAGCCTGGTGTATTGGAACAGACCGCGGTGGGTGCTGATGGTCAAAACTTCGCGCGACTCTGGGGCGACCTCGATCTGCAGATACGCATCAGCGAGATCCAACTTGGCAAAACAAGTGCCAGCATTCAGCAGGGTCAAAAGATCAGCCGGAACCGGTAGTGGATAGCAGTTCGGCATCAGCGCGGCATTGAGACCGGTGGAGAAGTTAGCATAAATGCGGATCGAGCCATTGGGCTTCTTAACCACAACGATTGGAGCAGCCCAGGCGGAGTAAGATATAGGAATTAGACCTCCCAGTTCCTCTAGACGCTTCAGTTCAGCCTCGACAAGTGATAGGGCTGTATATGTGACTGGTCGCTTTGGACAGAAGATTGGTTGATTTCCAGGAGACAGATGTAGTACGGATTGAATGTATGTGCAACGACTCAGGCCGTCTCGAAACACTGCAGCAAACCGTAGGAGAATGTCATAGGCTTAATCTGCAAGCACAGCAGGAATCTGCACCTGACTTCAAACAACACGGAGTGGCATATCGGCTAACCCCAGTTGTTCAATCCAGTCGAGACCAAGTAGGTTGAGGACAGACTTGGTGATGTAGCAGATTGTAATGATGCTGGTACCGCGGAACTACACACAGCATTGCAGTTGCCTAATTAGCTGTACGAGATCACCGCTCGCGCTTGTGGCGGACTGGGGAGTCTGTTGCATCGTGGGGCTGCCAAGGGACTGCCAGAGTCTCTCAGATATGATGGTGCTATCGGAGGCAATGTCCAACTGAAGGCGAACTGCATGGCCATTGAGCAAGAGGTCAAAACATTTTCTACGACCAGATACATTGAGCTGGAAAGCAGCCAAGAGACTCGGTGTATTATTAACGGACTGGTGTTTGGGCTTGCGTTTTGGCCGGAAACGACGCCTGGAACCAGAAGTGGCGGGGGCTGGCTTGCTTTAGGATAGGTGGAACCTTGTAAATCTTACGAAAGCATCGCTATGCTCCAAACGATGCCCAAAATCAACATTATACGCGAGGATGGAGCTGTGTGTGCTCTTACCTTCAAAAGGTCCACCATTATCAGCAAACCATGGTTTTTGCAGCCTGGTATGCGCAAGACTTCCTGGTTTCCTGCCCATTGATGCGTCTGCGCTCCCGCTGGGTTTACAGGTAGTTGACATCACTGCCCAGTCACCATCCGCTTCTTGATGGCCGCTGTTGGGGTGTTGCTGATGTTTTTGGTGAAAAGTCCTGGTCTAGATTATTTTATGGGCCAGGGGAGTGGTTGCACGCCTAGCTGTGGGTCCGGCTGCGTCAGCCACTTACGCCATCCCCTGCCTCCGGTCTTTTTGACTCTGTCTTGACACCGACTCCAGGTGGGGAGTGGGGAAGAGGGAGTGCGGCAGATGCTGCGCATATCCAACATCACCATAAGCTGGTTCACGCGCAAGTCCGCGTGCCTGCTGCCCCTAGCTGTTTAGCACACGGTAGACGTCATCGTAGTCGACGGCCGAACAGTCTTACGCTCTTAACTTTATCTTTCGTCAGCCATGCCGGCAGACGTTCTCGCCGACTAGTAAGATCATTATGGCCTGCTCCACAAAGGTTAGTAAAGAAGTAAATGCTCATAGAGGTGGTCTCAGTTGGTAGTCTAACATTACCTTCCCCGCGTAAGACGGGGTTGGTCGAAAACATAACTTGAATTTTGCTGGCGAAATGGTCCGTGAAACGGCTTGGTTAAGGCGCCTTCTCATGAGTCCATTTTGCAGCGTCCTTTTGCTGAGCGATCGGAAAAAACCCACAACACTGACTGCCGAAAAGTAAACGCTACTTCTGAAAGTCCCTATTTAAGGGGAGGCTGCGCATGAACTCCTTAAAAAAACGTCTTGGTCAGCCTGTCTGCCGATCCCTCCGAGTAGTAAAGGTTAAAATACTATTCTCTACCAGCTCTATTCCATGCGGATATGGTAAAGATAGGTCGGAAGCCTATATAACATCAATGCGCATCGCCTCCTACACTCGCTCCTATGGAACAGATGATACTAGTTGCACGAGTCGGCGCCTATCCTAGAGGATGTGAGAACAACTCCCGATATGGTAGCGAAAAGACGAAACTAGAAGCATAAACAGCGTCTTTCGCGCGAAAGTTGTTGATCCCGTGTTTTTTCTGGAATCCAGCGAAGCTTTTCTCATGATTTATAATGTCCTATCATGTGACTCTAAATTACTGGGCCAGAGCCTGTTAGCAGCAGAAGCAGAAATGTCAGCCATGGTTACGAAAACCAGTCTTTTGCACACAGAATAACCACTTTCAGGCTCCGCAGCTACCGTGGTAAAAGGTTGACCAACGCTGCATCTCTTCACGTTCTTCCACCCTCACTATGTCGTTGGCATTGGCAGCTTTAACTTCTCCCCTTCCTACGCACTTGTACATTCCCACATCCCGTCATCGTTTTAAGACAAAATGTAGCCGATTTCTCTAGTGACTGACATGTTTTTGATACAGTGCCATTTCCATATAAATGTGTTGAACTGATAAGAATTTATCGAAAGCGAACACAAGCTCGCAAACTTGTCCCCTAAATACTGTCATTGGAATTTCCGCCTCTCTATAAGGGAGATCCATAATTTCTAGACTGACGAAGGCCAAGGCGATGCAAAAATATAAATAAAAGGTTGATTCAGAGGTTACGGTTTACAAATGAAAATATGACAGACGTTTAAACAAATGGTTGACAGGGACAAGATTAGAAATCCTGAGGATTTGACTAGGCAAGGGAGACAGCCAAACGCCGTCAAATAAGATAAGAAATTAATGCAACCGCTGGAACAAAAGCTTTTTTCTCCTGAAGTTTCAGATTCTCATTTGAACTCATCGGCGAGTATCTTAATCAAGCATTGCAGGTAAATGTATATGGAGTACGTGACCCATCTCATGAAATCTGATGACGAAAACTGATGAAAGAATTTCTGGACGACCTTAACGTTGAGCACTTTGATCGGTCATCAACTTCGTTCAGTAAAATATCCTTTTTATGTGCAGAAATTGTGTTTACTTAATTATATAAAGTAAAATATCGGTACATTTTAGCGAAAATGGGCGTTGGAATATGTTGGTGCAATTTCTTATACTAATACATGTCCTAGACTCCGGCTACGCATCTGAGCGAATTTTTCATTCAAAGGATAGTAATTTACCAGCGAGTGTTTTAATGAACAGATTTAGCCGAGCTTGAAAATTTATTTTATGTCCGATGTCAACCGTGCTGGTCAATCTGGTAACACAAAGGTTATTTTAAAAAAAACAGAGGTTTGATCAATTTCCTAAGGTCAAATAAACAGATCTGTGCGATTCGGTGCTCTAAATTGACGTAATAACACAGATAGTGATTACGCCGTTTAAATAGGATGAAACTGTTTTGCCGTTTGGAAAATGCTACCTGATGTCACATAAATGGCTACCACAGAATGGTAATTTCCAGCTTTAAACATATGCAACACTACTTGTCGTGTAGTTTAGCTTCTGTGCATACTTTTTTTCAGAAATGGAACGAGCAAAACAATAAAAATTTCATCGAAATATCAATGTTTATATGGACGCATTGCATTGCATTCATGATCAATGAACGGAGCCTCAAAGCAAGCGAATTAGTATAAATGGCCTCAATGTATAGAGTAAGGCATTTTCTTACGCTAACGGTAGAAAAAAATTAGTTTTGTTTAGGATCGCGAGATAAACGACTAAATGGGTCAGATTTTTACTTGGCCTCACCGTGCAAAAATGCAAAGTACACAGAGATCCGTAAACGGAGTGCAGTAATAAAGCACTTCTTGAAGAAGTAGCTTATTAAGGAAAGTTTTCTTATTGATCGAAGGCATATTCGTTGCTAATTTTCGTTTTGGACAGTCATATTTCACGCAAACGAAGTTTGATGTTTGGATCAGTTATCATATGTGACCCAAACGACCATCTTCGTGAAAAGGAGAGTCCGAGCAATTCTTACTTTGAGAAAAGCCCTCAACAATAGTATTATTTTAAAGTTCTCAACATACAGGTAATTAAGAACCTGTCTTTATGGACGATCGCTTGAAAACACTGAATATCGTGAAGTATTCAGCAATATTTCGAGGCCGCTCTGAAACTCGACGTAATCCAAAACGAAGGAAAAGCGTTAATTAATTTAACGAAATAAAAGTTCTCCTTAGAAACAGAAAATGGTATGTTTACAATCAGGCCTGCCAGTTCTATTTAAATTTACTAGGCACCAAACGACCGTATAGCATGTGACCTTACAAATATTTCGTTTCTACGCAGATCCCACCGGTGGAATCAAGCAAAATCCAGCTTCTAAGGTTGAACGCCATCTCATTCACTTTTAGGGAGTCAAAAATAACACGAATCACTGGAAAACTGTTTTGGAATCAACACTTTGAATGTTGGCAGTTGACAAATCGTAACGTATGAAACCACACGAATTATTTAACGATATTTAGATGCAACCTTCACTACAACAAAGTACTAGATGTTATTTTACATCTAATTTCATATTTACTATAGTTTTAATGTAAGAATGTATTCTATACATTTTAAAACGAAGTTAACTAAATGAGAGGAACTTCTGACGTTTTTGGCATATTGCGCTTTTCAAAATAAATTGGCACTAATAAACAACGCACCGCTGACATAAATATTTAATTTATGTTTTAAATACTTTTAAAGTTGAACGTAATTAGGAAATAAATTACATCATGAATTAGTGTCCATTTTCAAGTGATTGAAAATCATTGGCAAATTTCGCCAAATTTCATGAGTTAGGAGGCAAAATGTACAAATGTCTACATCAGTATGTAAGACTGCAGTTTGTTACCGGAAAAACACTACCTAAGATTATATACATTACGATAGTGGCACAATAATAGCTTCCAATCCCTGATACGTCCTGGTTCGACGCGCTGAAAACAGGGGTATTCTGCGGGAGCCGAGCATCTTCCCGCACACGACACAGTCATTTCACTAATGTGGCCTGTATAGTGGCAGGTAACAGTTCATCGGTTAGCGTCTGAGAGTTTGACAGCAGATTCCCGCACTGACTCGAAATACAAATTATCACTTGCTGCAAAACCTGACGTTAAATAAGTCAGAAAGATTGTTAAAACTAACTTAATCATTCCAGGATAACTGATGATCTAACGCAAAAAATCTCATTTGGGGATCTGTGTGAGAATACGCGCAAAAGCACAGCCATAATTGCAGCAGTCAAATTCTGTGCAAGCTATGCATGTGCAAGTGTTGTGAGGGCACTTGTTACCCCGATGATTGTACTTCAATCAATTTAACTTCCAATCACATAATATATTTTCTGATCGAAAAGCGCCTGCAAACTAGAGATCGAGATTCAAATATAAAAACTAATCAATCTAACTGCTTTGAATTCTTTGGCGATTGATTCGTAAACAGCTGACGTACAACACCAGTCAGGCAAGCCATATACTTGAATGTATCATATTTTGTCCGGCTTCATCTTCAGCGATCCTGTTTAACACGTGAACCTAAAAACTAGCACTGTATCCCATGAGCCCAAAACTGTGGTATGTCCCATTAGACAAAACACTGCAGGTAGAGTTTTTAAATCGTGTCTAAGTCAGCATTGAGGTATCGAAAAGCAACATGCATGCCAGACCGTGGCCTACACCTCGATAAATTTTTTTAAACTGGTTCAGTTCAGTTCAGTTTATTGAGGGAAATGTAGGTCTTCACCTTTGAACTCCCTACTTGTTTACAAGCAACTGCAAAATCTCAAAAACTCGAAAAGGTATCATAAAGGAACAAAAAATCGCAAAAGCGTCAGGTCTGTACAGACAAACAAACTGTCTCGAATTTTAGTGGTACGAGCAGTTGTAGAGCTGTCGTTTCGAGTGCAGCGAAATAAATAATATACCCAGTGACAAAATTGGCATATGTGCATGTCCGTAAGGGTAGGCGATGGGTTGGCACAATAATACATTCAATTTAAAATGTTACTGAAATATAACAAGTAGTATTATAATTACTGAATTTCTCGAGGTTACAGAGATCGGGGTGGTAGTTTAGTGGACACTGCTACACAAATCCAGCTTCCTCTTAAAGACCTCGACGGAAGCAGACATAACCACATCCACAGGCAGGGCATTCCAGGCTTCTAGCACTCTGTTGGAAACGAAGAACTTTCGTGTGTCCAGTCTGGCCCCTGTCACACGTAGTTTGAATGGATGGCCTCGTAGATTTGTGGTGGTTGCTAACTAGAAGAAGTCCCCCGGTACGAGCCTGCAGTCCTGACCGCGTATGATACGGAAGACTTGTATCAGGTCACCCCGTAACTGCCTGTAACTCAAGGGAAAAAGATCAAGGTTAGCTAACCGCGTTGCATATGGTAGTGAACCCTGTCCTGCCACAAGTTTCGTTGCACGCCTTTGAACCCTTTCAAGGAAGCTGAGGTCCTTCGCGGTCCAGGGTTTCCAAGCTTGGATAGCAAATTCTAGTTGCGGACGCACAAAAGTTCGAAAGACTTTAGCGAAGCAGTCTTCATCAAAGGCAGAGAAAGCCCGCTTGACAAGGTAGAGGACTGACATTGCAGACTTGGCTATCTTCGTGCAGTGCAGCGAGGGTTTGAGCGAGGTCGTAATCCATACTCCCAAGTCCTTCTGCGAGTCCACTTCTTGCAGTGGTATACCATTTAGGCAGTAGGCCATATGGTTCGGAGAGCGAGCTCTGCCGACTCGTAGAATATTGCACTTTTTCTCGTTGAACGGCAGAAGCCAGGCCTTTGACCACTGTTGGAGTCGGTTTAGGTTCGCCTTCAGATGCTCTTCGTCATCTGCAGTTCGAATGACGCTCCAGAGCTTACTGTCATCCGCAAACATGGCGACACCACAGTCCATTTCACTCACGCAATCGTTGACGTAAATGATGAACAAAGTAGGACCAAGAACTGAGCCTTGGGGAACACCGCTTTCAACAGCAACCTCCGTCGACTTCTGGCCACCGACATGGACAGTTTGAAAACGGTCTAATAGGAAGCTTTGAATCCATTTTAAGAGGTTACAGCTAACGCCTGTTCGGCTCAGTTTGTGCAGGAGTCGCTGATGTGGGACACTATCAAATGCCTTTTTAAAGTCGATATAGACAGCATGCAGCGCATTGCCTTCATCAACTGACCGAGTCCAACGTTACAAACAGTTGAGCAAGTTAGTCCCGCAAGACCTGCCACTACGAAACCCATGCTGCGCATCAGATAATAGATTATGCTGCTCTAGGAAGCGCAGCAGCTCTCGCTTGATTATTTTCTCCCTGAGTTTGCAGCAGATGGAGATGAGGCTAATTGGCCTATAATTGTTTGCAGAGGCCTTGCTGCCTCCTTTATGCAGTGGTGTGATCCGCGCAGATTTCCAGTCGGCGGGCAAGCAGCCAGCTTCAAACGAGGCTTGGAAAAACATGGACAATGGTTTGGCTAGTTCGGCAGCGAGCTCCTTCAGTAACTTAGGCGGTATGTCGTCTGGACCTGGTGACTTCGGCTCATTTAGCGTAATTAGCTCTTTGCGAACCGTCGCTTCATCAAAAGATACAGACTCAATTTTTGGACCCTCATCGAATTCGTAGTCGGGAGGAGTAAATGCACTTTCACTAGTAAAGATGGATTTGAAAAATTGTGAAAAGTGCTCAGCTTTTTCTCCATCCTCACTAATCTCTACGTCTCCGCTTGTCTTCAGGAGGGGGACTGGATCTCTGTTTCGTGTGCTGCTTCTTATGTAGCTGTAGAAGAATTTTGGATTTTCCATAGCACGATTCAATAGGTCTTTTTCAAAATTTTGCCGTGTCCTGAAAGTCAGCCGCTTGACTAAGTTCCTCTGTATTTTGTATGCGTTTATGGATACAGGAGTCCCCTCAGTAAGAGATTTCTGCCACAATCCCCGTTTTTTATTTATTTCCTTTTTTAACGCCTGGGTCAGCCAACGGGGTCGATTGTTTAGCCCCTTCCGTGAACGCGGGCAGTGGTTTGTCAGGGGAACATGCAATAATCCACTGAACCATTTCCAATCCTCCTCTATATTTCCGGAAAACGCTGATTCCCAGTTCGTTTTGGTGATTTCGGCTTTCATTTGATCGAAGTCCCCACGCCAAATATTTCTTCGAATTTTGGTGGGCTGTTCGGGCACGGAAAAGATTGAATAGTCCCATTGAAGTACAACGTGATCGCTTCGACCTAAGGGAGGCAGACATTGTACCTCATCTATGCTGTCCATCGATTTCGTGAGCACCAGGTCCAAGCAGTTTGACTGCTGCCCCTCACGGACCCTCGTGGGAAATAGGACGTGCTGTGTGAGAACTGACCTGAGTGCCATGTCCAAGAAGCGTCGGTCGAAAGCTAGTTCTGGGCCGCGCGCGTATAGTGAACTCCAATCGATGAGCGGTGCATTGAAGTCGCTCATGATTAGGACGTCAGGCCGGAGAGCAAATCGTCCTAGCTCCTCTAACAGACGAGCGTCAGCCTCGGGGTCACTCCTCGGTGGTCGATAGACGGTCAGAACTTCAAGGCTATGTGATCCTGGTACCCTTATAGTGTGCCAGATAGTCTCGGCGCTGCATGCAAACTGTTCTGTTTTTTCTGACACAAGTTGGTCGTGTTTAACGTAGGTGACGACTCCTCCTCCCTGACGCTCTCTCCTGTGTCTTCGAAACAACTGAAATCCTGGTAGCATTAATTCGCGGTCATCCACGTTTTCAGACAGCCAGGGTTCTGTCAAAGAGACAATGTCAGGGGAAAGGTCACAGATGTGGATCTTCAGTTCGTCTAATTTGGGCAATATACTCTGCACGTTGGTGTAAAAAAATGTAAGTTTCAGAGTTTTGGGGTGTTTGATTATAATGCCGCCTGTGATCCCATTTAAGGAAGCTAATGTGCCCTCATCCGGATCGGTTCGGTCCAACGGATTAGGGGAGGGCGTTGCACTATCTGGTTGTGTTTTGATCACAATATCCGTCTCGCCATTCTGCAACCTTGTTCTCAGTTCTAGAACTAATTGTCAACGTTTTATTCTCTCTGCCGGTGTGTAGTCCGGCTGAAAAAAAACGCCGCGGTTGGTGTCTTTGATTCGGAATCGTCGTGAGAGAATAAGTCCTACTTGTTCTTGGTTGGCTAACACAATTTTCAGTGGTCGGGGACGTGAGTGCTCTGATATGTCGATTGAGCGCTTTCCAAGCCTAAAGGCCTTGAGAACCGAAACTTCCTCATTGGGGCGCAGAAGTTCGTTGAGTAGGCATTGGGAGAGTTGCAGGTCTGCCGAGACCCGCTCTTTGGAGGCACTGGCTGTGGATTCGGGAAGTCCCTGAATAATCAGACATTGTCCTCTGACCGGCGACACTCGAGAACACAGCGGTTTCGTGCTCCGACATAGGCAATATGTGGTTGCCATGATCTGTCGAGGATATAAGCTGCAGTCGATTAAGATCCTCATTCGTCTCTGTTTTGTTTGCATTTTCATCAAAGTCGGAAGTTTTTTGCGATAGGTTGAGGGTTTTAGGACCCATGTCATTTCCCGTGATGGGCAACACGGACGCCGACGTCCCTGGTTCCAGTTCTTCGGAGGCAATCCTCGGGATCTGCTCTTCATGCCCTTCGACCTTTTTGCTTCAGGATTTCTTTTTTTCCTCTGGTTTTTTATCGTTGATTTGCTGGTTGTTGTCGTCTTGTATTTTATGTGTTTGTGCTGGGTGTGCCGTGACATCTATAGAGGGTGTTGATGGCGTATATGTTGTGCGACGTCCTTTGGCCCTACTTCTAGTTATTCGTCCAACAGGTACATTCGCATCGTTAAGTGTGTCTAGTTAACAATGTAGAATAATTTTCATCTTTTCCATCTCTTCCTCAAGGTGGTTGATTTTGCCGGCCAATATCTCGCATCCACTGGAAAATCGATCGGTATGTGGCACGCATTTACTATCAAGTAAACTTTGCGACATCGCTCGCCGGTAAGTCACCAACTAGCAGTGTGGGAGACTGCAGCTACTATTTGGAGAAACTTAAAGTTCATTTATTCATATATACATATCTAAACCTACTAGGGTTATAAAATCCCATCGTTGCCTATTCCTCAAATAAAACTTTAAGAACAAGGTTATATATACTACTTTCTAATCAAAAAAGGGTGTGCAAGCAACTTTATGCCAATTTTTGCTGCAGCTGGAGGGAAAAAATGAAATCAAATTTTCTCGCTTGCACAACATATTATGGTGACAAGACATTTCATCTACGCTCGGCCAGTTGCTGAACAACATTGCTACAACTGTACGCGGACAATTAGCACAAAACGATTAATCATATTTCTAGATCGATTATAAGCAAAAAGCCTAAGCGCATGGTTTGCCGATTTTGTATTGATTGATGACGCGTCTGCGAAATACTCCACAGACTGGTGAGTGACAAACTGGCAGTGTGGGAGTCTGCAGCTAGTAAGCAAGGAAACTGAAAGTACATTTTTTTCATATAGCGGCAACGCAGTAGTCATCTGTAGCCCTGCACTTTTGTTAAGCACACCACGTCAGCATGTCATTTGAACTAACTCATTCTCACCATCATTTTGCAAAATATCATTAATCGTATTCTATCCATTTCTCGCTAAAGAATAAAACCAAATCTAGTACAAAGATTGCATTTACGTTTCGCAAAATGCATTATCGTAACACCCCCAAGAACTTTATTCAGGCAGTAGCAAAGCCGATGGAAGTTTTAAGGAGATGTTTGACATTTCAGTGGCATTTCCCTGCGGCATCTTGAATGGCTACACCTATGTTTGCGGAGAAACTCTTAATCTTTTAATGGTGCGCAAACTCAGTAATTTGTGAAAGTTTATTCTCCCCTTTCAGGCATTTCGCATACAGCTTCTCAGCTGTCCGCCTTATGTCACGATTTATTTCTACAGTTTAGGAACAAATATTGAAAACTGCAAAGCACACAAAAATTGAATAAATGGTAACAAATAAGCTATTCTCATGCTCTAAACTTTAAGGATCGAACTGTAAGTGCAGTACAGTAGGACGTCTAAATATTAAAATAGCTAGATTATTTGCAATGATTGATTCGCGGACATATCAAGAAAATTTAATTATATTTTCAGTTTCAGTAAGGCTCTGTAAGCGTTAGTTAATATATGTTTTTCTGGCGAATAGCTCAATTGTTTTTAAAGATGAAGGCACGATCGCTGCGACAAGAGCTATACATTAAACAGCCTGCAGTCATTGTGGCCCTTATAACTACCTTAACCGTACGTTAAATTACATGCCACTATGCGCTGTTATAATAAAACACACAGTTTCTATGTTATCCTTAACGTGTTTTCACGCAGAAATCCGGGGATTCGAACGCCTGCCTGAAAATTAAAGCATTTGCTGGTAAATATACGTATGTCAACTAGTCATATCGAATCCGTTTTCATCTAAGAAGGATTAGTTAAATGGAATTATTGTACATTATACCGAGCATTATAATCACTAAACACTTCAGTCATGCTGCATGCTGATCTTGGTATGCAGTTTTATTTGGCCGACTGGAAAAAATGCGTTTGGTAAATAATACTACTTAGTTAATGTGGATTTGTTCCCATTGATTCAAGCCACTATCGCAACTTAAGATAAAGCCTATAGAAAAGATTTAAAATCATTCTTTCTTGTACTCATTTTGTAGTACAACACGTCGTTTTAGAATTGTATGCTTAGAATGATGTCTATCACTCATTTCTAAGAAAGTCTGTAATCATAAAATTTGGAAGATCACTAGATGCCTATTGATAAAGGACTGTATCTCCCCGTTTACTAACGTTCATCATAAAGTATGCTGCATCGTCCATATTAACTATCGAATTTGACAAGTCATGCATGGCACACTTTTGGCTGTATACAGGGATTAGCTATTAGTCGTCGTACTTATACAGTAGATGTGCTAACTCATGAAATGTCAACCAAAATTTCGAAATGCGTTCTCGTTTCGAAAAGATAAAGTAAGTAGTGTTGTAAAACTAATCGTGATGCAACATAAATCTATAATGATCCAGTTACCTCAGGGTGTCAGCTTTCGAAAGAACTTATTTTCGGCTGCATGCTAGATCTATACTCTGCAAAAAATGACTACTTAAGTAGCATGCAATTTTCTCATTGATTTTCGATGCCCTTGAAAATTCAATTGTATTTCATGGAAAACATGCATAAAAATATTCATTCTTTTACTTATTCGGTAGAAAATCACGTCTTTTTCCAATTTCGTACTCAAAAGAAGAGTATAATTCCGTTTTAAAAAAGTTTCTAATTGTGAGATTTTTTAATACCGTTAAATAGCCGTTCATGAAACGTCGTGTATCTGCATTTACGAATGTGGCTTGCAAAGTTAACAATATTGCTCAAATCCACTGCTTAATTTTATGAACCTTATAGGGTCTCCTCTTAACAACGTAGAGAAATGCATGGTTTTCCGTACACGGAAAATATACAGCTTGTAGTTTTGAAACCCTGAATGCAAGTGTAAAAGCAGGTCGGGTTCAAAATTATTCGGGAATTAGAAAAGTTTTTTAAAACCGAATTATACTCCTCTTTTGAGTATGAAATTGGAAGAAGACGTGATTTTCTACCGAATAAGTAAAAGAATTAATAGTTTAATGCATGTTTTCCATGAAATATAATTGAATTTCCGAGGGCATCAAAAATCAATGAGAAAATTACATACTACTTAAGTAGTCATTTTTTGCAGAGTATAGATCTTGCATGCAGCCGAAAGGAAATTCTTTCGAAAGCCGACACCCTGAGGTAACTGGATCATTATAGATTTGTGCTGCATCATGATTAGTTTTACAACACTACTTAATTTATCTTTTCGAAACGAGAACGCATTTCGAAATTTTGGTTGACATTTCATGAGTTAGCACATCTACTGTAACTATGAACACATTAGAAAAGACTTTTCAGTTGATCAGCAGTAGGTGCCTTGCGAGCCTTCGTTGTAGACGTCCGATCGTCTTAACAGGTAAGCTTTCTGTTTTGCGCAGTATGTAAATATACCTTAATCCGCTCTCTAAATAAAAATGAACCTGAGATAACGCAATATTTAGTAAGACAGCTCAACAAGGGATTTTTTAACAAACTGACAGTCCTTGGACGTCGCCAAAAAGCATGGGTAATAAACTGCAGATAAATGGTTGGCGTCCACATAGCGAGTATAAGGTAATAAACAACATTAGCATTTCCAAGTGTTGTCCGATCCGTCGTCCTGAAGACTTTGCCGGAGCCGTCTTTGGAAGGGCCGTTTTCGACGGTCGACTTGAGTCAGGCTTTTCACCAGACTCCAGCACCAGTGAAAACGTGCGCAGATCGGCCTCATCAGTGCCTTTTGATTTGCTCAAATTTATTTGCATGGCCTTTGATCTCCAAAACGACCCACGTGCAGTGCATGACCGATCTCATGAAATTTTGGCCGAAAAACCGAACGTGTAAAAGAAAGCTTATTTTTATGCAAGACCGTCGAAAATCCATGGGAAAAATGCATGCTGCACAAGTAGTCTTTTTCACTGAGTTCGGTTTCTGCAGTAGGTCCAAAGGAGTGCATCCAAGAGCCGACGCACGGGCGAGTCTGAAATGTAAGAGAATTATGTCGCAAGCTAATTAGTATCACAACCCCACCTAATTAATTCTTCCTAATCGAAAACGCGTTTCGGAATTTCGGCCAACATTTCATGAGATCGGTCACGCAATATACAAGGAAACTTAAAGTTCTTCTTTTTCATATAACGGCAAGGCGGTGGTCATCTGTAGCACTGCACTTTTATTTAGCACACCACGTCAGCATGTCATTTGAACTAACTCATTCTCACCATCATTTTGCAAAATATCATTAATCGTTTTCTATCCATTTCTCGCTAAAGAATAAAACCAAATCTAGTACAAAGATTGCATTTATGTTTCGCAAAATGCATTATCGTAAAACCTCCAAGAACTTTATTCAGGCAGTAACAAAGCCGATGGAAGTTTTAAGGAGATGTTTCACATTTCAGTGGCATTTCCCAGCGGCATCTTGAATGGCTACACCTATGTTTGCGCAGAAACTCTTAATCTTTTAATGATGCGCAAACTCAGTAATTACTGCAAGCGTATTCTCTCCTTTTCAGGCATTTTAGATTACTGATGCCAGCAGTCAGCTTTGTGTTATCAAAATGACGATGATGATATATTATCTAAAGGGAGCCGAAATGGGTGTCAGTTTTCACCCACAACGAATTTGGCGAAATAGGTAAATTTACAAAGCAAACTCTACTAAAATATACAGTACCTGTGCTAACTCATGAAATGTCACGAATTAACACAGGTTAACGCCTTTAACGCAAAATCGGTAAACACTACGGCTCCCAAAGTCTGATAGCGGAAAATAAACGATGTGCCAAAGAAATAAAGCAAAGTTTGGTTAAGAAAATATTATTTACTGAGATAAAAATAAATAATTTTCGACAAAAGTCGCATTTTCGAGAAACGCCTATATTACAACCAAGTTAATAAAGGCTACGTATGAGGACGTATAAAGGAGGAGGGCGCATAAAAGGTCAAAAATAATTAAGGACAGAAACAGATACAAAAAATTAGTACTTTGTAGATTGTCCATTCGAATTAATAACAGCAGAAAGTCTGTCCGACATAGACATGACAAGGTTATCTATGGTGGATTGTAAAATGTAATTATTGAGTATGAAATCCAATTTTTCCTGCATTGAAAGAGTCTTCTTAGCTTTGTGCCAATTTCTTTTGACTATTCCAAAAAGATTTTCGATAGGATTCAAATCGGAACTGTTGGCCGGGATGAAAATGGATTGGAGGCCAATTGCGGAGAGCGTGGTTGTTGTCTAAAACTTTAGATTATGTTTGCAAGCGGCATCAAATTCGTACCTCTTTAGAGCGGTGGACAGGTGCATTGTCCTGCAAAATTACAGTATCCATTCGGCGCCGACTTATGCCGTTGTAGCCGAAAGCATCCTTGACAATTGCAATGAACACCTTGCTGTTGATGGTGTCGGATGTTGACCGCCAGACAGGCCGCTCACCGAATTTAATCGTCATCCAAACCATCATCCGCCGACAGTTCTTGAATGTTGCCGTCGGTGTAGTATGTTCTCTTGGGAAGTTCTTTCCACATATGACAGTTTGGAGCGACTTCGTAGGCTTGTCTAAAAATAGAACCTCATCGCAGAAGAAAATGCTCTTCCAAAATGAAGATCTGTATTCAATATAATTCTTAGCAAATAAAAGCCGTTCTCTAATTAGTTTTCTACTTAAATATGGCTTAATCATGGCCTTCCGCCGCTGCAGTTCAAATTCCTTCATCCTTTTTCTAATGATGTTCATAGAAAACATCGGCAGATGTTCCCGCTGAATGGCCTCAATGGGCATGTAATGAAACTTTTTTAATGTACGACGAATAAAATCGTCGTCTTGCTTACTTGTGGACCGTTTTGGTCCCCCTATCTTATTTCTAGTTTTATCATTAATAATGCGCCACAGAGTGACCTTGCTAATATTGAAAATATTAGCTAACGACTCACGCGGGATTCCTTCCGCCGCTAATTTTCGAATGCGCTGGAAGTCAACTTCGGATAAGTATTGTTTAGACATAGTTATCGTTTGGCGTGGCAGAGCAAAGTGACGGCATGTCGCGCGAACTCAATATATATTCGTTTACGACACGCATTTTCAGTCTGGTAAAACAATCACACTGATAAACTTTTTTATTTCGGTATTTTGAAACATAAAACTTTACGGATTTGTAAAATAGAATTTTTAGATAAAGAATCGCACGTTATTTCCTGAACACAATAAGAAATAATTTATCTGCATTTCCCTGATTTTGTTGATATTGAAATTTAATTTTTTCTTTTTGTTCGAAAGTTTATTAAAAAATTTCGTCCTTTTATTAATCTTCTTAAACAGATTAATAAGGTTACACAAAGAATTTCCATCCGAAAGCTTTAATAGCGTAGGAAACTGCTTGAATATCAGGACTCCTCCGATTTCGCCTTAATCCGGCCCGTTTTCTATTTAATATACAGATCCGTATCAAACTTTCCTTCAGAAAACGGTCTTTTCGTCCTTATTTCAACCAAATAAACACAAATAACGACACCAAAAATACACTACATTGTCCACTATAATTTTGACCTCGGCATTTCATGAGTTAGCACAGGTACTGTAGATAGTAGCATCGTATACGCAAATCATTGTTCGGACAGAGAATTAAGATGCTGTGGTATTGGGATGCATAGTTGTATGCTGATTCAGCTTGCGTTAAAAATCTTGACGAATGTGCGCCTATCAATATCTTGCCCATACAAGCGTGTATGTGTGTTTTTAGGAACTAGTTGATAGGAAGAAGAAGAAGAAGAAGGAGGAGGAGGAGGAGGAGGAAGAAGAAGAAGCGGATGATGATGATGATGTTGTTGTTGTTGATGATGATGGTGGTGGTGGTGGTGGTGATGATGATGATGATGATGATGATGATGATGATGATGATGATGATGATGATGATGATGATGATGATGATGATGATGATGATGATGATGATGCGATTATTCAATTAAGGGATTTATCCGCCTGAGGTTTCAGATTCTAATTTGAACTTATCAGAGAGTGTTTGATGCAAGCATTGCACGAAAACGTATATACAAATGTCTAAATTACTAGGCGAGACTGAAGTTTTTTACTGACAAAAAACTACACAAGATTACGTACAATCCGATAGAGGCACAATAACAACGAAAAATTTCGGATATGTCCGTATTCGACACGCGGAATACAGTAGGCTACTGTGGTTGCCGAGCATCTTCCCACACATGACACAGGCATTTTATGAATGTGGCCTGTATGATGGCAGTTAACAGTGCATCGGATAGCGTCTGAGAGTTCGACAGCAGATTCCCGTACTGACTCGAAATTCAAAGTATCACTTGCTGCAAAACCTGACGTTAAATAAATCATAACAATTGATAAACCCAACTAAATCATCCCAGGAAAACTGACGATCTAACATAACAAAAATTTATTTTCGAAACTGTGTGACAATACGAACAAAAACACAGCCGTATTTGCAGCAGTCAAATTCCGTATAAGCTATGAACGTGTTCCGAAAGCAGTACTTACCACGACGACTGTACTTCAATCATAACTTCCCACCGCATAATATATTTTCTGATCGAAAAGCGCCTGCAAAATAAACATCGAGATTCGAATATAAAAACAAATCAAGCTAACTAATTTGAATTCTTTGAACTCTGATTCGTAGACAGTAAACGTACGTCACCAGTCGCGCAAGCCATAAACCTGAATCTATGACATTTTGCCCGGATGTATCTTCGAGGATCCGACTTCACACGTAAAGCAAACACTCTAGCACTGTGACCCAATTGTCCAAAACCGAAATCTGTCCCATTAGCCAAAAGAAGTGCAGGTAGAGGTTTTTATCAGTAAAAAGAAGAGCAGGGGCTAGCATACGTAGTTTTCGATAAATTCTCGTCGGGCCAGTACAGTTATTTAGGAACGGGGTAGAAGTAAAACATGTCAGCGATAAGAGAAATCAAGAAAAGTTCTCCTTAAAACATAGGCGGTGTGTGGGAATGTGGGGTAGGGGAAGAGGGTGGGGAGTAATAGTAGTCATTGTCCGGGGCGTGTTGCGAGCGGAAGTGAGCGGAGGGAGTTGCGTCGTTAGTCGACCTTCGACCAGTGTAGGCTCGGAACCTGAACGTGGTTCTTCTGTGCGCATAAGATTGGCTTTCGTAACCTAGTGGCGGCCGCTTTCACAGTCGCTAGGAGGCCCTGGCCTAGTAGCTTAAGGTAGCTCTTTGTGGTCCACACGATGTCCGGAATCGACAACATGAGCGAGAATGGCGCTGCTTATACTCCTCGTTTCGCCTTTTCCCAGCAAAGCCGGGAGGTGTTCGCGTGTTTTCTTGGGTAAGCGCCGACTCGTGCGACCAATATAACCTGCTCCACGGGAACAAGTTGAATAATATATGCACATTGAGGTGGTCTGCGGTGGTAACTTATCCTCACCTTCTCCGCGTAAAGTAGGTTTATTGGTGAGTGTCTTTGTCAGCATTGAGGTAGTGAAAACCAACTTTTTTTCTGCATTCGAATTTCCGTGATCTACATTTTCTGAACGCTAGAATTTAAGGCGTTAATGTAAACTATGGAAACATACCCTTAACAACATTCGATGTTCAAAGTGCACTGGGGTCAAAAATTAGTTTCTGAAAATAGTAAATGAAACTCGAGAAATGCCTGAGCTGTTCTTCGCATGCACACCGGATATCGTACCCACATTTTCGCAGGCCGCAAATGTGCGTCTGCAGCGACTGCAGCTACTATACAAGGGAACTTAAAGTTCATTTTTTCATATAACGGCAGGGCGGTGGTCATCTGTAGCACTGCACTTTTATTTAGCACACCACGCCAGCAAGGCATTTGATCTTACTCATTCTCACCATCATTTTGCAAAATATCATTAATTGTATTTTATCAATTTCTCGCTAAACAACAAAACCAAATCTGGTACCAATATCACTTTCCCGTCTTTTGGATCGAAACTGCTGTCTACGCGGTATAAAGACGGGCATCGCCTTTCCAGCTCTTTATCTCGTAAGAATAAACTTGCATTTCCTGATTCTGTTAATGTTACTTATGAATTAGACAGCACCCTTCGGTCTTTTTGACTATGTTTTAACTCCGGATTTATGTCAGGGAGAAGGAGAGAGGACGGAGCGCGCAGAGCAATTTACTACCACCATAATCAAATTTACGCACAGGTCACCATATCTACTCTCAGCCTGCTGTTAGCACACGGTGGGCATCGTCACAACCGACGGCCGAACCGTCACCTAAATCGTATGACTCTACCTCTAAGAGGCATGTTTGTAGACGAAGTCAAAATGCGGCAAATGACTAAAAGCATTAATAATGGGCGGGTGCAGTGGGAAGGACGTAATTATCTGCATGAATGGTCAAACAGAAGGACGAAAGGACAGATCTCATGAATGCTTCCTAGACGAATGGTCTTTAGCGAATGAGGTTGAAAATACTTATCCCAGTTTCACCTTTTTGCCGTCTGCGAGGCCTGCCTCTCTGTGCTTTTTATTGGCAAAACTCAAGAGGTGATCTATTCCTCGTTGAAATGTCTTCCATAGGCAAATGAAAGGAGCTGCTTGGGATAGTCTACGAGGCCTTTGTTGTTCGTAGAATTATTATGAAATTTAGGCGGGTTCGCACAGCTAAAACATGTTATAGGCCGCGGAAAATATACGGCAGAGTGGCAAAACAATTGTCAATATCCTTTAAATCTTTTTGGTAAAAAGCACACTCGGTGTGTTTAATCTCCTTCCTCAAGATGTCAGGGAGGAGATTAGTTAAAATGTCCCTACTAGGAGTTGGCGTCTAGACCGTGGCCCACACCTTGACAACTTTTTTCAAACTGGTTGCAACGAAGAACTTGAGGGAAATTCTTAAACGGCTGGATGTCCCATCTTACTCATAGTCGCTATGAGGTGTCTGCTTCTAAATCAGAAATCCTGAAAATTTACTAATTCCCGACAAAAGGGAGGCATCGAAACACATGGTCAATAGAAATATGCCTGCAATATACTACAAAATCATACGAGAATTCTGTGGAACGTTAAGTCAGCGCTTCGCTTATTTGGAAACATATTATTATGAATTATTTGCGAAATCTACTCACTGTATCCCTGTTAAACTTCCCATGCTTGGCGCACTATACTCCACATCAAGTATTCCACTGGAAATATTATAGTGATAGGTTGGTTCTGACCACATACTGCGTGCTCTGTTTTGATCTAGTCTTAAAACGCACAACCTCGTGCGCTGAAACATTCTAAAGCAGGGTAACTCATTTTGAAGATGAGTTTTCCCAAATAATGTTTAGTTCAAATAGCGGAATTTTACACAGACAGTTAGAATTGGTTTAGTCGTACACACACTGTAAGAGGGCCATTTTAACAGGTTTGTGTTTGCGAGCCCATTACTGTTGCTTTCCTGTAAGGCAGCACTTCCAGCTATGTGAAAAGTAAGAAGACTAGTTTAAATGCCATGTGACTTTTGTAGGAATGATCTTCCAATCGAAGTTACAGCGAAATATAAAGAAATTAAGAAGCACCGAAAAACTCGAAACCATGAGCTCGTTCAAATCCAGGGCATATTTTCAGGTATTAGCACGTCTAGTCCTACGATGAGTGTGTTTCACTGCATCAATTTTATCGTCATAACTACAAACATATTTGGTGAAATAGTCACAGAAGCCATTTTAGTTTTTTTATAAAATCAGTCTATTTGGCTAACCTATCCCATAAAGAAATTGAAGTCAAATTACTACATCAAAGTCCACTAACGTATGTTTCTGATTATTCATTGATATGGCCACCATTTTAATGTTCGCGACAGAGAAAGGCAGTAATTAGCAACAACGTACCTGAATACACTAATCCCCCTCCTTCATGAATAACTTCCATTGACTGTTTCTAAATTTTGTTGTTTTAGCGCAGTTCAGTGCCCCTTTTGTTTAAGCCTGGAGTTGAGTAATCAAAAATGAGGGTTTTTCGAATTGGAGTTTCTTAGTGTTTGCACGTTCAACATAGCAGAGGTTGAAAATATATAGAGGATTACAGTTTTTAAAACACAACCTGCCATTCGAATTGTATCTAAATTACTTATGAGTTTTTCAATCTCGGATTTTGCGAGCTTTGTACTGTAACATCAAGGAAATCCATGATAATAATATTGCACAACCACAATAATAATGACATGTTCTTATAATTACAAACTTCAGTGAAACTGAGAAATCGTCATTCTTCGTTTTTACTTTCGACATCGCAAGAGGTTTAAAGAGTGCATACCTTTAACATTGCGACCAAACATTTGCTTGCATCGAAAAGGACTAGCTAGAACTAACATATATGTCCTTCTAAAGGGGATGTGAGAATAAGATCGCCTGTCCACGTAATAAAAGGAGACGTGAGCATAATTCAAGAAACCCCAAATTTTCCTATATCCTAACTTCAACAATAACCCTAATATGAAACTAATCCGTTGTCATGTAAGGCGCAACAATTCATCATGAACGGAAAATCAGGAACTTTCATAGGTATGGGGTATCACAGCATTCAGTAAGCACTACAGCACCTGTGGATAAATGATCCGTGTCTGTTATTGCCTTTGATGATATATCCGAGCAGAAATCCGAAACGGTAGGTGGATAAAGCTCGTCTCATTATTCACGACAATCTGTAAGCAGGTGAAAGGGACACTAATGCTTTCGTCGATTTTAGGCACACCGATGGGGCGACCCTACAAGGGTTAGATTCGTTGGTTTCCAACACCACAGACCGAAGTTCTGGGCTTGGTATGCGAATCATACCTGCGTCGATGTCGGCCGGGATCAGTTGATAACATCGTAAGAACATCTCCACGCTGTTTTCCCGGACATACGATTTACGATTAAAGGAGAAGGAAACAACCAACTGGCCTTCCTGGATGTCATGGTATGCCGCAAAGGCTGTATTAATCTAAAGATTATGCATTTAAGAAAGCTACTTTGCGACACAAGTACCGAATTTCAAGAGGAACCACCAAAATCAGCCAACAAAAGCAGTTGGTAAGGACGCTTTAGTAACGTATAGAAACGCACTCTTGTGAGCCCGTAGACTAGATTGATGAACTCAATATCATCGACGGGCGTACATGGCCAGTGGCTGCCCACACAGCTTTTCCAACGGTTGCATATGCAGACGGAAATCTAGGCCAAATTGCTCGAACCCTAAATATTGGCGGGCGCTCCCGCGTGCCATGAACACTCCGGAAGCCATCCGCGGCTTTTCTCACAACTTGGAGTTTGACTTGCCCGCAGACCAGAGGCAACCATCGGGCGTCAGATAGTAAAACCGAAAGATCCAGTGCAACGCCAAGGGACGTCTGGTTTCCTTTACTGTGTCTAATGCTTTTGTGGACAAATGAACCACGTCGGGAAGAGAGAACGCGAATGTCCAAACACACGGCATCAGTGCGGAGAAAAATTCAATTTATTTTACCAGACAAGGCACATATTCCAATTGGATGAGGCCAAACTTCTCATTAGAGGTAAAAACTGCGCAAGCCGCGAGCTGCATCAGTCATGGTTCACTGGCCTCAAGTCTATTTACGGGTGCAATAACTTCTACATTCCGCATTCCCAGCTGAGACATCGTCACACGGGGGCGCACGGGAGGGCACTGTTTCGAAGACCGGAGTCGGTGGTTCAGATGGTCGAGCGATGATTACACCGAAGTCCCATATCAGCGATGACATTGTAGCGATTAACGACGCGAATCTCGGCCATCGAACAGTCGTCACTGCCATCATCCGCGATAAGTTTGGAGCCGTGCAGTAGCATGGCGTCCGCATCCTTTAAATAATGCAGCCCCTTGAACATGAACTACCTGTATCTGCCTTTGGTCTCTGACGGTTGGTTTGAGCAGGAATCCGAAACATCAGGCGAACAAAGTTCTTGTTACATTGGTCGTGTCTCTTTGCTCACCCTTATTTCATTGGAAGCTAGCTCGAGACCGTCCGTATGGGAGGCGGTTTCTTTGCCTTTGTCCCATTTGTAGACCCATATAATTCAGTCCTTCCAGCTTAAACGTCACTGACAGCGTTACGTCGCGTTTATATCAATCTAAACCACGCAATGGCAGCAACTATGTTAGAAACTTCAGACGGACCGTCAATTAGCTGGTAGTTACCATCATAGAAAAAATAAAACAAGACCATGCGTCATTTCTATTGTTTGAGCACAAAGAACATCTTGAAACGGCTGAAATGTCCTATGCTGTGGGGTTTTAGAAATCACAATTTTAAAATTTTGGATGTTAGTTCCCCAGCCCAGTGCGAATCCCACGCGAGCCTGCCTTAACTGTAATAGGACGGTTGGTAAGTAGCAGATGTGTCTATTACTTTCCACTTTAGTGATTTAGACCGCTGTAATGCTAGGAAAAGCGTTTACGACGCTAACTCTTCGAATATTTGCATAACGGCCAAAGTTTATTATTTGGGAAAAGCAGAACGCTATTTGCCGTTTACCATTTATACCACAAAACGACCGAAATAACAATACTTTAGTAAATAATCCAAAATACACGCTGACAAAAAATCTAGCAAGGGTTAACTGTGACTAGTCGTCAGATGAACACCCTATGGCAGAGTCACACATCAGGTCACACTTTGCGATTTAGTTTCACAAAACGTAAAAAGTGTACCATGAGTTGAAGCCCAGAAAAGTGACTTTGGTATTTTGCATGAAGTGGCCCGTAGTGTCACAGGGGCCATATTAAGATGGATTCATCGAAGCCAGCTTCTCCGACCTCAGATTTAGCGTATTACCCGGCCAAGAAGATCCAAATGACCGAATGTTACACTCAGGCATTAGCTTTAGCACTCAAAATTAAAAGTGTGATCTGCGTGGCCAACCAAGTACTACGGAATCGGGCATAAGAATCTCGCATCACATGGATAGGACGTTCTTTGCAGACGGGTGCTAATTTGATTGCATGCTTGGTTAACGATTCCAACCACGATGGATTTATACGGCGACACCGCCGTCTGTTCCCGCTCTCTCCTACAACCATTACCCTAACCAAGTCCCAACATTTTAAGATAATCAGAAGTTTCAAGCATTGAGATGCCAAATACTATTGTCGAAAATTCGATAGGGGTCAAAATGAACTAGTGAAAATATTAATGGTCACTGTAAATAAGCTCAGTTGAATACCAGTTATTGTTTCAGTCTCGCCATAGCGTTAGATGACCATATTATTTGACTTGTATTCTTTGTTTGGAAATATAACTGATGCCTTTTAAACTTTCATCCCGCACTTAAAGCCCTTGGCTTCACACTAAAGTAAACACAGACTTTTAAATTTTGGAGTGATTGTAGTGTGTTGAGGAGAATTCGATTTGCGTACCCGTTCACCTACGAATTTATGCACCGAAAATTATGATATGTTTCCGATGGCGCCTAGTAAAGCGTTACCATTGTGGACTGAGGATCTTTTAAACGAAAGGCGCACGCATATTCGCTTTGAGCAGGCAACATCAAATCGTTTAATCCACATACTCAGATATCGTGGAAATTTTTTTTTACTTTCATTGACCTACTTTATTTTTCTAAACCAACGTCAGATTTGCCGCTTAAGCGTTACATAAAAAATTGACAATTTCTACGATCCTTAGGTAGAATCTTGATTTCGTCTGCCTTATTTTTAATTACGACATCAACGTGTCGAAAGGTTGCATTCTTTACGAGACTGACGGCAGTGGTTGGATTGAATGTAGTTGTTTTCATCATTCATCCTCATGAAAACGTATATTGTGCATGCGGAGCTTATTCCGTTCCTGATAAATCATCTACAGCATCATTACGTTTTTTCTTTAGCCAGGATTAAGACATGCAGCATGTATCCGTATAAAGGGGATAGGGGCGCAATGTATTCGTGGCAGACTAGATGATGAAGTAGTTTTGCCACCTCTCTCTTTTGGCATAGTAACCCACAACCGCATTAGCATTTCTGCTGTGTAAATCAAGACTTCAAACAAGTATTAGTTTGCAGCGTCCATATCTCGGTCTACCTATGTCCGTCTAGCTCCAAGTTACGAGGACCCCAATCGCGCGTCAAACTTTGTTTTAATTTGCCTAAACGAGAGACAGAGAAAGCACGTGAACGAATTCTCGAAAGACCAATGAGAACGAGGGTGTGAGATGCCTTGAGTGTCGTTGGTCAAGCATGGTGGTATTGAGGCTGCGGTGGCTCTTATAAGCGGACTTGAGAGTCATGGTGCCAGACCATCTGACCTTCAAGCGTATTCGACCGTTTGCACAAAATCTTCGCAATTACGAGTGTCCTTGGGGAAGACGAGGTAGTACTCGGTCTTGTTTCAACTCTTGAGCTTAACAATTACATCTGAACCGTTTGCCCAGTGTAAGTTTCATAACATTGTTTCAAAGAGTATATTCATGGACTGACGTTAGCCATAAGGTCAAATAACTCATTAGCTTCCTCAAAACGTTTGTCAATATGAGGAGGATATGTTGGCCTAATGTTTATACTCTGTTGATTACTGATTGATCATTTGACGGTCTACAATGTTTGCAGAGAAAATTTGTTGCGTGACCATGAACCTACAAATGACTGAAACAATTCGGATTTTCCCAGGTTTTCAAACTAGGAACTTCAAAAACTCTTGTCAGACTACCGCTGGCCTTAGGCATTCCCAACTAAATAGTCAGACAACAAAAGTCGTCTCCATATGCGGGACTTAATGTATATGATCAGTCAGTTCGTCGAACGTGTTCGTGCGCGGTTATCTTAGAGTCAGAAACTAAGGGCCTATCAGTGGTAATTGGCGAAGTTTACTTTCCAGTGGTTAAATCCAGTGATCCAGTGACTATCATGCGTGATATGTGGGGTTCTGCCTTTGCTGACAACATCATGTTTTGATCCGATTTGCATATGTCCCTTGATCTACGTGGTTCCTCACATTATCTTCATCGTTGGAAACTCCAACTCTGCCACTGTGCACGTACGCCTCTCGCAACAGGTCATTGCAGAGCGCCGGTGGTTATCCAGAAAAATGGGAGACGCCCGTTTTTCGAGTTATTAATTTCTAATAACTATCACCGTCCTTACTTCTCTCCTGCCACGTTTTACATATTCATAAAAGCATTAAGGACAAAGACAGGGGAGATAGGAGCGAAGTGGCGAGTTCCAGGAAGTAATTGCGAAGAAGGAAATGCGATCGCTGGAACATGAGCTTTATTAGCCAGATTAAAATGACCATCTCTAACTTATTAGCTGTCGCAAGCTATCCATAACTAATTCCGAGGTGTGAAACACCTGGTGCTCGATCCCGGGACCTGTTGGTTAATAGACCAACCCCCTTAACACTGAAGCATTGGCTCATCGTCCTGTCGGTCGGGATAGGGTATTTACAATGGCAGAGGAAAGTTTACCGATCGCACGACGAAACTCACTAATCGCGTTGTGAGTTGGGACACTCTCTCAAGTCCCGCCCAGGTTACGCGTCGCTGTGCCACTGCTGACGGGGCTTAAAAGAGAGCCCCCAGGCACAATGCGAGGGGTGAGTTCTGTAACACGATCAGTGAGCTACCACAGTGTTATTTGTTCTTTCAATATATCGTTGCGTTCTGTGAGTCAAATAGCGATACCTATGTTTTGACGATTGTCTTATTTTTTTAAAGCCTACAAACATCAAAGAAAAAGAGCAAGAGGTTCTACCGAAGCTCCGGACGTTATGAATCCAAAAATGACTATCCAGATAACGGCACTTTTAGTCATGATCTTCGTTACTCTTTCTGCATACTATATTATCGAACTCGCAAATGAGCCTCCGAGTAGCAATCGCATAATTCATCCTCCGATGAAAAGACTGCACCAGCTTAAATTACAGGACTTTGTGGTGGATAGTGGTCGCATAAATGCGAAACGGGAAGGACTTCCAAATCTTCAGAATCTACCATGGCCGGGACGGGAATTTTTAACCATTCCAATGGGTGCACCAGGAAGTAGTATGGATCCTCTGGGAGGCAAATTCAGTCGTGCGCAGATGCGCACAATGTTGAATTTGTTAAACATATTTGCAAATGCTATGGAGGAGATCGGTGCCAGTGACAGGTGGATGATCTATGCCGGCAGTTTCATTGGATCTTTTCGTCACCATGATATCACGCCCTGGGACGATGATCTTGATGTTCTGGTGGATTTGAATGTTAGAACGGCGCTGTGGCGGCAAATTCTCAAGCTAAGACCCCAAATCTACATACATAGCTCTGGACTCAGGGACAAGATTTACGCAGAATTGATTGAACCCAACAACACACTGCAGGATGTTGATGGTAGTCGCAGACTAAGTGCTCATCCCTGGGGTTGGCCCTACGTGGACATCGGATACTACAGTTCTAACGCTACCCACATCAGGGAGCTTGCCCGATCCTATGGTCAAACATATATCTATGCAAAGACTGATGTATTCCCACTGCTTTTAAGGCCATTCTACACGCAGTGGGTACCGGCGCCAAGAAACACGTTTGCTTTTCTGCAACAGTCCTACCCCGACAATGTCCACTGCTCTGCACTCGGCTATTTTCATCCCCTGGAAATCCACACGAAAGACCACACACTACCGTGTATTGAATTTGCGGACAGATATGCCTTCGTCGAGCGCGTATCTTTTAACAACTCATTACAGAAAGTGAGTGATAGTTCAAATGATTTGGACTGGGTCCGCGAACGACTGATTCGCGGCGGCGAGGTGATACATGGAATTGACTTGGTCGCGTCTCAACGGGAAGGCTTCGTAGATACCTACGTGCTACAGATGAGGCCGCAAGAGTGATTTAGAGAGCACTCTCTGGCAGAGGTTCTTTCTGTTGCTGCACCAATGGCTGCAGTGTGCACTGGCTATTTTTCTGGGTGCTGGAAAAAGGTGTTATGTACTGTACAGTTTTCAACGTTATCGGAGAGATTAATAAAATTCCGTCGTTATGTAACCTAAATTTTTGCTAACCGAGAGTTTGCAACACTTTCAGCCGTCTTTCTTTGTCATATCTATACCTGGTGCCTGCTTCATGGCAGTGTAAGTGATAAACCTATTAGTTGGGCACAGTAAGTAGGCTATCCATGAAACGAAGATAGAAGTATCCCAACAGTTACAAACTAGTAAATAAGAACAAAGTCGTCAGCAGGTCAAAATGCACGTGATAGTTCTTTGTCTCATTCAAAGTTGTGCCAAGTTAATTAACAAACGTATTATCACTGAGTAAAACAAAACTGATTTAAATGTCACTACAATACTCCCCCTCCTAGGAGAACGGAGTTCAAGAAAAATTATTGTTCATAGACGGAAAAAGTGGGAGTGGTATGCATATTGCACATCTTGGTAACGGTCGGGAGAACGGGCACGACGACCGCTGCGCGTACGCGGAGGAGTCCTTGGGATAAGGGAATTCGCAGGGTTATTGGGCGTTAGTGGAGTCTGGGAACTAGCAAGTTGCAATGTGCCGAGTTGAGGTTGTTCGGTTGGGGCTGTGGAAAGAGGCTGGATATAAGCCGCCTTCAAGCGATCGATTGAGACCACGTCGATGAGGCCTCCACGGTCAATTGTAAAATGCTTGTCCGTTGGAGATAGTACTAGAAATGGGCCGTCATAGGGCTATTGCAGTGGTCGACAAACGCCATCTATACGGGCAAATACAAAAAAACATGTTTGTAGGTTCGGGTCGAAGAACGACTTACTTGTTGGAGGACGTGGAGGAGTGGCTCGAAGATGAGTCATGGCATGGCACAATCTTTGCACATAATCGCTGGGATCCAAGTCGGTTGAGCATTGAGAGTACCCGAAAAATCACCTGGAATCTGTAGAGTAGTACCGTAGACGAGTTCGGCAGCGGAACACTCCAAGTCGGGCTTGAGTGCAGTGCAGATACCGAGCATGACCAGAGGCAGATATTCGCTCCACTAGGAAGGGTTGACATGAGCTCGGAGCGAGGCTTTGATTTGCCGATGGAAACGCTCTGTTAAGCCGTTAGATGGGGGGTTGTATGCTGTAGTACGTATACGAGAACATCGGAGGAGGTCGGTAAGGCTGTTAAAAAGTCTAGACTCGAAATGTTGGCCTCGATCGGTGATAATAGTTGAGGGGAATACATAATGAGAGTTCCAGTGTTCAAAAAAGGCATGAGCAACGGAATCTGCACTTATGTTTGGCATGGGAGTTGCAATTGGCCAACAAGAAAATCGGTCAATCGCAGAAGGTAAGTGGTTGCTACCACGGGATGTTGGAATAAGACCTACCAGATCGATATGGGTGTGTGCAAAAAGTGCGTCGGGTGCAAGAAAAGTGCCAATGCCTGCTTTCTTTTGCCTTCCGACTTTGGCCTTCTGACATGACAAACATGAACGGGTCCACTGGCGAATAACAGTGTTCATGCTTGGCCATACGAAACGCTCGCTGACGAGGCGCTGGGTAGTGCGAATGCCAGGATGAGCCAGATTGTGCAACGCAGCAAAAACGTCTCGTCTCATCCCACTTGGTACTACGGGTCGGGAGGCACTGCGCGATACCACGCACAAAATTGTCCCGGGGTGGCTCAATCGTTCAAAAATGAGACACAAAAGTTGTAGGTGTTCGTGTTCATTGGAACTTGCCAACAGAACATCGTCGACGAAGATAAAAACGAAAGGTAAGTCGCGGAGGACTTCGTTGATGAAACCTTGAAAAGTTTGAGCAGAGTTGCGTAGCCCAAGAGACATCCTAACAAACTCGATCAGGCCAAACGGTGTTGTAATCGCCGTTTTGGGAACGTCTTCTGGAGCAACGGGTATTTAATGGAAAGCTTTGACTAAGTCAATCTTGGAAAATATTGTTGCTCCGGCTAGGCTAAATGAAAAGTCGTGGAGATGGGGAAGTGGATACCTGTCAGGCACAGTACAGGCGTTGAACCGTCGGTAATCCCCGCATGGGCGCCAGTCAACGAGAGACTTTTCGCACACCATATGTAGAGATGCAGCCCATGGACTAGAGGAAGGCCTGATTATGCCTAGCTCCATCATGTGACTAAATTCAGCCGTGGCGATGGCTACCTTATCGGCGGCTAAACGACGGAAACGGCTGAACACGGGTGGTCCAGTTGTTGAAATATAATGTACAAACGAATGCTTGATAGGTTGGTTAAATTGTAGGGTCGTGTGATAGATGGAAATTTCGAAAGTCAACGATGATGGGGAGTAGACGAAGGGATTGTTGAAATGCGTGGATTAGGTGACGAAAGGCTAAGAGTGGAACATTTACAGTGTAAGGAAGTCTTAGGGTCAAATAATTTATAGGACCTAATGTCAACGAGGAGACCGAAAGAGGATATAAAATCAGCGCCGAGAATGGCAGTATGAACATCAGTGATAGTATATAACCAACGAAATGAACGTCTTAGATCCAAATCTAGCATTAGGGATTGTTGACCAAAAGTATTAATGGAAGTCTTGCTGGAGAGAGAGGGAGAGTGAGTGTGAGGGAGGAAGTTGCTGTATTTTGAAATCGTAAGTTCAAAATTTTCAGCAAAAAAGTGAGCTCCATTCATTATGGGCAGTTAATAAGTTAACAGATTATTCAAAAGTCAAATCGTAACTTAAAGAAACCATTTTAATGAGGATAGTTCAATTCTTAGCTTCCGTATTTCTTTCTCTTCGCACATAATATAGCGCGCTAGGAATGGCAATACAGAAGCTCGATAAGCCGATGTGCGACACGTTATAAGTCGGAAGGTACGGCGCATCGGGCGAGAAGACTTCGCAGACACAAGATCAGAATGTAAAGAATGGGCAGTGTCATCTAGAATTCGACCAGCAAATTGCTTAACCGCATTAAAGTGTCGTTGTAAGATAGTGTCAACTAAAAAAAGGTATGAAACCCCAGCAGCCGAAGAGAGCATGCGGAGGACTCGTTTCAAAATTAAAAGATCCTTTTTAACCTTGAAGAACACCATAGTCATTGGGGAGGATCGTAGATTTCCGCTCGTCAGATTGGACAAATTGATTGCGGGAAGTAAAATAGTCGGAAAGCCAAGAGACGACCCAGTCTGGAGAGCCGCACGCGGAGGTTTTGGTAAGGAGAAGAGGGCGCGGGACGGTATTGAAGGCGGAGGAGTAATCAAGAAAAGCGCACGCATACTCGCGGCAACACTTGTCTAATGCATTTAGAGCAGAGTGGACCCGCCTCTAGCTGCTTGAAGGAAAAATGAAGACTTTGGTTACTTACGGTCAGTCAAGCTGGTTGGGATTATACTGATCTTCGCACCAGTATCCACGAGAAAATTACGACAGGAAGTCCTGTCATAGATGTGGAGTAAGCGACTGGGAGAAGATGTGTCGACCAAGATCGTCGACATTACTAGTCGACGGGGGGTTTTCCAACGCGGGTGTTTAGTACTTGCACGGAGAGTGACAGCGATGGGCGTTAGAACCATACTTGTCATGATACCAACAGAAACCATCAATTGTAGGTTGGTTTGGAATGGTAGATCACGGGCGGCGAGAAATTTCAGGACTACGAGGGTTATAGACACGAGTGGCTCGGAGCTGGGAAAGTCCAAGCGTGAGGGCATCCAGGCGTTTGACGACATCCTCGATTGTCGGGGTAAATGTATTTCGACTAGTGACGTTCACTGTAACAGGAGGCTGGTAGTACTCGAGTAAACGGTCAGCAGTTTCTGCGAGCCTCTGAACAGTCGCAGAAGAAATGTTAGGCGCAATGATGGCTTGCGCAGAAGGAGGTAACCGTTGGAGAAGGAGCTGCTTGAATATGGTAGCATCCAGCTTTTATCCTTCTGCCAACTGCTCCAAACGCCTAAGAAACTGCGTAGGCTTCTTGGCACCGAGCTCCTCCTGTGAAATTAAACGTTGCAGATGTTTCTGCGTTGACAATGAAATGCGGAAAATGAGAGCGTCCTTTAGGGCTTCTGGGACGGACAATCCAGGATGTCGCGGAGGTCGGTGGCGATATCCATTGGGAGTGCTGCCACAACATAGTGAAACTTCGTATCCTCTCGTGTAATCTAACGGAGGGCGAAACGGGACTCCACAGTGCGCAGCCACAACGCGATGTCACCTAGCCACATGAATGGCAGGTCGAAGGTGTGAATGCCGGCTATCGGCTGGCTGGTATTGGGTGAAAATGAGACAGTGTGAATAGCAAATAAGGGCTGGATAAATAATCTGATAAATAAAAAGTAGAGTGAGGATTAATCCGAATGGAAATAGTTATGCACATAAGTGAAACAGAAGAAGCTGTGAACGATATAGGGTCACCAATGTAAGTGATAAACCCATAAGTTGGGCACAGTAAATAGGCTATCCGGGAAACGAAGATAGAAGTATCCCAACAGTTGCCATTAGAGTCTTAGGTGCCATCCACCCAAGCTTGGCCTTCACAGTGTCCAACTATTCAAGTCTTTTCGTTAACCAGCACGTCGCCCATTTAAATCGTAATGTAAGGCCAGTCTGCTTGGCGAACCCGTCCATAACGGTGTTTGAACTGAAGGATAGGTATGCGCTCTTTAGGGATACGTTCACGAGGTCCGTGTTTCGTGTCATGGAACCACACACGGTTGGTCTTTACTTATATACGCAAGGCGGTTAAGAATTTATTTGCGTTCCTCCAGATAAACAGCTGGTGTTCGCCCTTGGGGTTAGGCAATACCCTCGGGCTTTCCTCTTATTAAGGACTTACGCATGGAGTACGCAAGACAGCCAACCACTGTAGACATTTAAGCAGTACTTCAAGGTAGTACAGGGAAGCAAATGTCATCTTCCCGGCGAAGAGCGGGGGAGGTGGTTTAGACACCGTCGCGGTTGGTCAGTCTGGCAGCTTTATTTCCTTCTCCTCGAGGGAGCTTGTCTTCGGACTGTCTGCGCGACCTTCATAAGTTATGTGTAGTCCTCTCATCGTGAACTTTGTAAACGCAATGGTACAGGACTTCGTAAGCTGCGGAAAAGGCCCTGGTGCATATTGGCGGAGTTGCCAACTGAGCACCACGCCCAACGTTTTAAACGTTCTGCCTTAAAATTGTCTCGACCTATGATGGTATCTCCTCGAAGATGGAAAATATAGCCAGTTTCTCCAAAGACCGCTGCACATTGAGAGTTTTTTCTTGCCTCCGTGATGTCGAGATGCCGGCAAAGAACACCTGGGGTCGATGGGCTATGCATAATGCGACGGGTTGTTACAGTCGGCAGACCGACCCGAAGACCACTTTAATGGAGGAAATGGCTTTTCAGACCTCTTATCGTCACTGCACTTGTCGTTGTCTGCTCGCGTGGTGGGTGTTTTTTGCAATAAACTGAGTGAGATAGTCATTAACTGTGAAGAGAACTGGAAGGTATTGTCGTTCAACCGTTTTGTACATTAGTGCGTTGCAATTTATGTCAGTCCTCTAAAATAGACTACGACGACAGCTACGTTTGTGCGATTGAGAGAAGTTGCTTTTGAAGCGTAGCACTTGCCTCGTGCCGCTGGCTTTTCTGAATACTGTAGTCTCATGCGAGCACATTTACTGGCAGTGACTGGGAGAGATGAAACAGTTCTGGACGTCCGCGGACGTCTGCGATTTTTAGGCAACATTTCAGAGTTGACCACAATGTCAGTGTGTAAATAATTGGAACTATATTTTTAGCACTTCATTATTTATTGCAGGCTAATCTTATTGTACCTCAACTGGAGCTCGTGTAAGTAATCATAACAAAAATTTATTCGACTTAATTTTCGAAAGCAGGGAACGCAAATGAGATAAAAATGCTACCGTGAGCATTTAAAGTAACAGTAATTTTGACAAATTATTACAGGATATGTCACTACTAATAACATGTAAGCCTATCAGAAAACTGGTTTCGATTTGCCACCTATTTTGTAAGCAGGCATAATAAAATTTTTGTAGCAAAATCTTTCAGCATATTCGGAACTCTGCTGTACGTACGTGACCGATACTCGGTGCCGAAATAATCAGCTGGGCCAATGTCCAAACGAGAATACATTTTGGCAACAAAGCTATATTTATAGAATGTAGTTAATCATTATTGAAAAAAAGCATATAAAGCACAATTTATTGGAGCCAATAAATTTCGTGACGGCTTTTCAACTGCAGCCCGTGTCTGCATAACGTAGGAAACGAATGAAAGCGCACAGCAGTATGAATTTGTACAGAATGACAGTGCATAAGAGCAAGGTAAAGGTTCAAGGTAATGAATAATTAGATAAGACGTCCACATAAGCATCATATAGGAAAGAGTGCGACGAAATGTTAACAACAAATCACAGTCAGGGGAAACAAGAGGCGTGAGATTACCAGGGCAACTGCAGATTGATCACGTGAGCTAACTGCTTTCAAAGGCCTAGTTTCTACCTCCGTATGTAAGCTGCTTCCAAATAACTCAAGGTTGCAGTTGTATGCGCTCGGACAAGTACTCGAAAATATGCTATAGGGTCGACAACATGACCACTATCTAACAGGTGTTTCGTTACAGACGAAAGGGGGGTTTTGTTTTCCTGTTTGAAAAGCCAATTAGGCAACTGCTCAGCGGCTCTGGTTGCCAATTGCCTTTGCGTTCGCCCAATGTACTTGCATCCGCAAGTGCATGTGAATTCATACACACAATTTGGGGTGACGTGCATTGGCAAGGCATCCTTTGCCTGGTTAATTGGAAGGCTTTTTGTGGAACTGATGAAGATAAGCTCTGCTGCGTTATACGTTCTTTCTATAGTGCAACGCAAGCGTCGCTTGATTGTGTTTGAGACGTCGTCATCCTTAAAAGGTAGACATATTATAATGGGCTTCTTCGGAACGGACTGTTCCGTCAAATTTGGCCGTAAATGGTTGCTGTACTTCTGAATGAAGCGTGCAGGAAAACCACGATTAAGTAAGCCTTCTTTGATTCGCATAGTTTCTGTATATATGGTTTCCCTGGAGCAAATATTGCTCGCTCTTCGAAAAATAATATGTACTAGATTACGTTTCCATTGTATTGGCGCAAAGCTTTTAAAATGCAAGTGTTGCTCTTTCCACGTAATCTTGTGGAAGACGGAGCGTCTTATTGAACCATCATCCTCTGTAAACACGAGGACGTCCAGGAAGGGTAACTTGTTAAACTGCTCCATTTCCATCGTAAATATGATTTTAGCGTGCAGATTATTCATCAGGCAAAGAAGGTAGGAGGCGTCCTCCTTGTTGTCAACAATCGTGAATATATCATCCACGTATCTGCTGTATAATGTTGTCATGTTTAATTCTGATGACACCTTTTCTTCTAGGTAACCCATAAAAATATCGACGAGGGTCGGCCCGAGTGTACTACCCATTGCGACTCCGTCAATTTGTATATATGACGAAGCCCTATTGCACATGATGGACTTTAGTAATCCTTATAACATCATTTGACTTCAGTCTATGTTTTAGCCGTGGAGCAGTTTATGCATAAATCGAAACATGGTCCCCGTAAACATCTGGGGGATTCTAGAGGGAGTTTTCATGGATGGGCAACATAAAATGAAGTCTATCGCTGTAGGCCGAGGTAAACATTATTTCGGACGACCACATATTGCGAGGTGTAAATAGAAAACAGCACGTAAGTCTTCCGGGATTAAGAACACCTCACATTTGTGCTAATACGGTAACGCAAAACGATACTTTTGGACATGTTTTCTATGAAACGCTTTTGAATTTATAAGAACATCAACAATCAATGAAGTGAGTATTTTCTGTTTTCCAAACGCGGTCTTTGCAGACGCCTTGAGAGTTTAGTTAAAAGTCGGCATCCTGGAGAGAATGAAATATTTTGGGATTGTGTCGCCCAATAGTCCATAGAACAACCACATCATATTTCTACTTTCATTCAAAAACTTATTTTAGGGTTTTGGTTAACGTTTAATAAGATGGGTCATACAATACGTGTGTGCATATTGTACTCTCATAAGGTGTTGCCGCCGCGCATCACCTAGAGTTCTTCGTCGTCTTGTTCTAGTGGGAGGCCATTAGCACAGTGGCGAAATCTCTTCCAAACTGCATGTCGGCCGTCCAGGAAGTGTGTATCCCAGATTAAAATTCCTAATTATGAAAACTGCGTCACAGGTTTGCGCTGCAGACCCTCATCTTCCTTTTTTATTCGCTGATTATATACGTAGATAAAATGAATTTGTGGGAAGACCGAATTCAATTGCCGTTTTAAAGTTGTCTTTCGCGTCCCGGCGTAAGATGGCAAAGGTGTCGCCCACGTAGCGCATCCAGAAATTCGGCTTTTAGGACTGAAAGTCTCAAGCCACCAGCTCCTGCATGACCGCCTCAGCCAGATAGCGGGAAATCGGGGACCCCATTGAGATTCCCTGGATTTGCTCGTAAATTTGACCATTAAAAGTTAATTAAGTGCGTAGGCAGTAGTCCGGCAGTTCCATCACGTGCTTCCGCTTAAACGGGTTCCACTCTTGGTCGTACTTTCTCTCCAGTAGGTCACTGATCACTTCCATGGCCAATTATTTCGGGATGGAGATGAATAAAGAGACGACGTCACAGGATACCATTACCTCGTCGGGAGCTATTACAACCTCTTTGAGTTTTTCCAGGAAGTGTGTTAAAGATACGGCTGTGTGATCTGAGCCGTCCCTTAGTCTCTCAAGATGCTTGGCGAGCCATTTAGCCAGTCCGTAGGTAGGCGTGCCTTTCAGCGCCACAATGGGTCGTAGGGGATTATTCGGATTGTGGATTTTCGACAGACCATAGAAACGCGCTATGGCAGCGTCTTGCTGTTTTATCTGTCTCCAATCTTTCTCGGATATTGCCTTTTGGTTCCACATTTGGTTAAGGCTCTTGTTAATTTTGCCTACCTGTGTTTCCATGCGGTCGGTTTCGACGAATTTGTACAGTACCTGTGCTAACTCATGAAATGTCACGAATTAACACAGGTTAACGCCTTTAACGCAAAATCGGTAAACACTACGGCTCCCAAAGTATGACAGCGGAAAATAAACGATGTGCCAAAGAAATAAAGCAAAGTTTGGTTAAGAAAATATTATTTACTGAGATAAAAATAAATAATTTTCGACAAAAGTCACATTTTCGAGAAACGCCTATATTACAACCAAGTTAATAAAGGCTACGTATGAGGACGTATAAAGGAGTAGGGCGCATAAAAGGTCAAAAATAATTAAGGACAGAAACAGATACAAAAAATTAGTACTTTGTAGATTGTCCATTCGAATTAATAACAGCAGAAAGTCTGTCCGACATAGACATGACAAGGTTATCTATGGTGGATTGTAAAATGTAATTATTGAGTATGAAATCCAATTTTTCCTGCATTGAAAGAGTCTTCTTAGCTTTGTGCCAATTTCTTTTGACTATTCCAAAAAGATTTTCGATAGGATTGATATTGAAATTTAATTTTTTCTTTTTGTTCGACAGTTTATCAAAAAATTTCCTCTTTTTATTAATCTCCTTAAACAGATTAATAAGGTTACACAAAGAATTTCAATCCGAAAGCTTTAATAGCGTAGGAAACTGCTTGAATATCAGGAATCCTCCGATTTCGCCTTAATCCGGCCCGTTTTCTATTTAATATACAGATCCGTATCAAACTTTCCTTCAGAAAACGGACTTTTCGTCCTTATTTCAACCAAATATACACAAATAACGACACCAAAAATACACTACATTGTCCACTTTAATTTTGACCTCGGCATTTCATGAGTTAGCACAGGTACTGTATGACTGGTTGTCGTTTAGTGGCTCTCGGGCTTTCGTCACGTAATCTGACTTCTCTAGGACCACGGTTGCCCGACCTTTGTCCGCTGGAACAATGATAATTCCTTCGTCATTCTTTTTTTCCCTTATGGCCTTGAACTCCGCTGAGGTGACGGTTCGGCATGGCCTATGGGATATGATGAGGGATGCGACTCGCTGGCGAATCGCGTTCTTGGTGTCTTCTGCGGCATCCGTATTTGAGAGGGCCAGTTCAAGTGCAGCGATAAAATCTACTGGCTGTGCGTCTCCCGTGTTGTAGCCGGATTTATGTTGAAGCATTTTAATTTGGTGGTCTGGCAGCCGTTTAGATGACAGGTTGAGGACGGCTGACGGTTCGCGCACGGGTGCTTGTGCTTGTTTTAGGTTACGCATTTTGCTGAGGAGTTGGGTCTTATTCTTGTCTCGCTCCTCGTTCACCTTAATCAAGATCCAGCTCTCCAGGTATCGCATTGTTTGCTCGTCCAGGTATGCTGCAAATGCCGCCTTCTCCCTTTCGATTTTCCTGTCGTATTTGCGCAGACAAATGTGACATTCGTTGTTGAGGGTCCTCAGTATGCGTCGGCTGCAGCTCCAGGCAACCTCGCGGCCAAAGTCAGTTCTAGCTGGTGGTCTTACAGAAACGCTCCTCGGCATAATGTCCGACCTCAGGCAGTTGTGCAGAAAGGCCAAATTACGACGAAGAGGGAAACTCGTTTAAGCGGAAGCACGTGATGTAACTACTGAACTACTGCCTGCGCTGTTACTTCACTTTTAATGGTCAAATTTACGAGCAAATCCAGGGAACCCCAATGGGCTCCCCGATTTCCGGCTATCTGGCTGAGGCGATCATGTAGGAACTGGTAGCTCGAGTCTTTCAGTCCTACAAGCCGAAGTTCTGGATACGCTACGTGGACGATACCTTTGTCATCTTACACCGGGACGCGAAATACAACTTTAAAACGGCAATTGAACTCGGTCTTCCCACAAATTCAATTTAGCATTGAGGAAGAAAAAGACGGAGTGCTTCCTTTTTTCGACGTTCAGGTAACGAGGGAGGAAGACGGAACCCTCCAGACTGGTATCTTTCGAAATGCGACAAACGCGGAGAAAATTCTCCATTACAAAACCGTGAGACCTCATGGCACCTCTTCCTGGCCAATGGATATCCGCGCAGTTTCGTAAACGAATGCTTATGCGAAAGACATACGAGTGCCGACCGTGAGAACACGCAAGTTCCTGCAACCTTCCGTGTCCTGCCTTACGTGAGAAACGTCTCCGAAGCCACTGAGCGCATGCTAAGGCCACTAAGCTTGGGCGTTGGACACCGAACTGAGGCCACCATCAGCCGCTTACTCATGCTACCCATGGACCGGCTACCGCCTGCAGACACGTCGGGCGTCATTTAACGCGTCAAATGTCTAGACTGTCTGGCCAACTACTGTGGCATTACGGAAAAACGACTGCGCAAGCGCGTGCATGAGCACGCCTTAGCCGTAAAGCGAAAGGATGTACGCTCGCACGTCGCCATGCACAGCCTAGAAAATAATCAGGTGTTCGACTTTGACGGTGCCAAAGTGCTCAGCCGAGCCGAAAGCAAGCTGGCGAGAGAAGTAATCGAAGCCTGGCAATCAGCCGCCAACTCGATTAACCGCAGTATTGACGTACCAGCGCCATACGAGGCCATTAGGCACCACTTGCGAGCGAAAGGATGCCAATAAGATGAGAGCGGGATCGACCTATCAGGCCGAGCGCGAATGGCCTAATTAAACCATGTATTTCTCATTTGGCCTGTCTCCGAGGATGTGCTCGAGTACGAGTACGAAACATCAGATGATTAAATCCCCAGAGAACGCCTTATCTCCTTCTTCCATTTCTACACCTGGGGTCAGCATTTTCGTTTATATCCATATTTATAATATATATAGAAGTCCTAAGAAATGTACAATGGGTACGGATTATTTTGTACATTTTACGAGGGGCATTTGTAAACGGTCGTGTGCGATGCGCTCCCAAAAATATCCTACTCAAAAACTTCGTGAAACCTGAATATACGCTTTTGTCGCCTATACCATGAAAAGCCAACGTAATATTCTGTTAAATGAGTAAAATAATCATTTTTTGCCTGTTTTCTATCAACTATATTTGAATTTATATGGTCACCGAAAATCAATATGAAGAATGCATGCTGCTTAAGTAGTCATTTTTACCGATTGTTATTTCCGCAGCACGTCGAAAAGAAGTGCATTCAAAAGCAATCATCTCGTCAAATTACAAAATACAAAAGAATTGGATGGCGAGATAATGAATATTACAAATTCACCTAAGCAATCCTTCTAAATCTTAAACGAAATTCAGCAAGTCGGCCAAGGTTTCATGGTCACTAACTGTGGTATCTGACAGCCGTATCCTTCAAATATAAATGTCTGTGATTCACAGTCCCCAAATCTTCCGGATATCGCTTGCATATTTTCTAAATTGCGCCATTTATGCCAATAGAATCCCGCACTCTGAATGTGAAAATTTGTCGCTGGTGTCTGAGGACGTAGTAAACGTCAAAGTAAGCGCACGGACGATCAAGATTAACAAGTATGGACCTCTCGAATGGTGGAAGTTCCGACGACAGAAGGATTCCGAATTCAGAATTCAGGCCTGGGCAATTCTACTGTCGAGTAAGAAAAAACAAGCGGCTGTGCAAGCAGTTGCCGCAAGCTGCCTTGTCGAAAGTTGATGTGGTCGACAAGACAAAGATTCCCAATCAAAATTCAGGGAAGACGGAATGAGTTGGACCTTTACTGTCATGGAAGTGCGCACACAAAGCTCTGTAGGCAGTCACCGCGAACGCGCTCCAAGCAAGGTGTTGTCTGTGTCCGCTTTCAAGGTGCTCAGACCCAGTGCGTGTGTGCGTCCTTCTTTGTCTCCGCGTCCGTCACCCAATCAGAGGGGGACAGCGTTGATTGGCCTAAAGAACTGACGAGGCTATTGACAAGTCTCACGTTTCCTAGCCACGTATCGCCAAGGAGTGTGAGGCGGACAGAAAGGCAGCGTGACAAAGGCTGAGGGCAAGGAGAAGCAAACTGCCACATCTCTCCAGGCCAGTTGTTTGTCCGGTGTCCGCCGTTGGGGTTATGAGCCCTCTGCGCTCTGTGCCAGTGTCCGCCAATCAGTCAATGAAGGGGACAGCGTTGATTGGCTTTGAGCACTTGTGAGGCAATTGATAAGCCTCGCGCGGTCCCAGAAGGGCATAGAAGGGGAGTTTTAGGCGGACAGATGGGCAACTGAGCAGACCGACGGAAGCGCGGACTACCACAGACCAATTTAACTCACCCATCAATTGGCCACAAAAAATGAATCTTTCTAGAATGTGTTCTCGCGCCTACTGGTGAAATCGGATGATCAGTTTCTGTCATTTGACTTAATTGGTACGATGCCTCATTAAAAGCAAGCAAGCAACTTAAATCCTAGTATATCCAAGCGTTCTTTGTCTGAATTTGACGAATAGACCACCTTTTTGCAAGCTTATTCTATTACCTACTTGCACTGAATGCAAAATTTGTTTCCCGGTAAAAAATACTCCTTAGTCGAGGTTTTTATGTGTAAAATGATAGCTTACGTTATGCAAGTCATTTACGCACTTTCATTCACCTCAAACAGATTATATAGAATGTTTACCCAAGCTGCGAGCAATTCTATACATTGATCGGTCATCCTGGCATATATGCAGTTGCATTTTACGATACGTGTGAGCGCAGACGCATTTTATACTTTTTGGAACATTAATAACTTCCGAAAACTTCGTTGAAGGATTAGACGTATCAGTCTGCCTGACAACAGTTCAGGGACTACAGGACCGCATCAAGTATAACTCGCAATGTTAGCGGAATCTTTGTCCTCTAAATGTATGACCTTTACCTTCCGGATTTAATAAAATCGTATATCGTACGATACGAGCCACTAGCTGCTTAAACATGAACACCAGGGAACTGTGTACATGGCCTACCGAAAAATGTAAGGATCCCATTCCAAACATATCTCATTAAACATAAAGCCAATAAATTTATCTGCTTTCACGGGGTACACCGTGAACGAAAGAGTTTGAAATGACTGCTCGGTTTACAATTTATAAACGGGCCGACATTCACGTCCTTAATTACTGCAATTACATCACGCGCGTTGGGTGTTGGTGTAATGAATGCTCGACCATCTGATCCAGCGACACAAGAGTTGTGAAAAGTGTTCACATGTTCGCTACCCGCCTGGCCAATTATTCCGCCTAGGCGAAGTCTCAGCACCGAGTATGGAATGGGACGATCATTGTACTTGTAAATGAACTGGAGGCCAGTAGACCATGATTCAAGCAGCTCTCGGCTCACGCGATCGTCACCTCATGCGAGAATTTCGGCATTACCAGATGTGAATGTGCGGCCGGATCTCGTCGAATGAGCCGCAACCTTAGAGCCAGCGTCATTTCTCCGCACCGCTGCAGTGCGTTCGGCCATTCGCGTTCAGGGCTGTCTTCCGGTTTCTCCGATGTAGTTGATTTGTCCGCAATTGCAGCAGATCCGATAAACGACTTCAGCCAATCGCAGAAGGGACAGCATTGGTAGGCTGAGAGATCCAGGCAGGCTAGTGACAAGCTTCACGCGGTCCCAGTAGCGAATCGTTGGGAAATATGAGGCAGACTGAAGTGTATGTTGATAAAAGGACGGAGAGCGAGAAGGCACATTCTGTAACAGTCCCCTCACTCGGACCGAAGACGCTGATGCATTGACGATAGCAGTAACGATAAAATAATTTATGGGCCATTATCTAGCAAAACTCATACCAAGCCGATAATTAGAAATTATACGCGAATTCGAGCGGCCTAGATAATGGACTACCAGGACTGCACATTCAAAACTGGAGTAACCGTAAGAGGAAAAACAACACTGATTTTTGAAGAATATCAGTATACCGTGCTGCAGGTTTATAAAACGAAAACCCGAGCTTTCAAGTTCCGGGACTGATATCTGACAGCAAAACGTTCAAAAGTAACGTCATAATACGGGGAATAAATCTAGAATCACAAAATGCATGCCTACAGCCAACTGTCGTTCAAAAGGTACGGCTGAGGCTTTCTAGCACATATCTCCCTCACGAAGTTAAATCAAATTTTTATGCATTCGCAAGAAACGTTTTAATTGAGTTGCGTCATTTTTGTGAACTTTTGCAATGGATGTGTGCAATGTTCCCGTTGCGTAGGTGGGTCACACCCGTAAGCTACGGTCTGGTCATTTAATGATATTTAACTGCATTTTAGAGTTCTGTTATTTTTAGAAGTTCACCGTGAAGACATTACTTACTAACATTAGCCACAAATTTGGAAGATTTAATCCTTCTTCCATCGAGTATGTGGTAAAATTATGGGTGTGACTTTGGAAGATCGCCAGGTCACTAGCATGCCTGCCAAATGATGCTTTTGCCAAGTCTTCAAACGTCACACCAAACAGTTGAACGAATCTGGTTTGGCAGTTCTCGTATACATGGTAAATGGTGCTCACCAACTACGTTGCGGGGCCTGTCCGTCCCTCTGTGCTTTGAGATTGCATCCAGATCCTCGGTGGGACTTGCACAACGTCAAGTGATATACACGCAGGTGCACTGCCGACATAGACACGGAACCTAGTTCGACATGCGTTCAACCATTTCGCGATTTCCCACGAAATAGTAGCGTATATTTACTTAGTAATTACGTATATGGTAGGACCAAGCGCCGTCCTCCGACTTTTGCCATGTTTTGGCACAAAATTGTACAAATGTACATGTGGGATTTTTTGAACGAAGGTTCCCATCTTCTCTGATACTGGTGGGTTTTTTTATTTCGTCCCACTTTACTTATTTTAGTTGAGCAAATGAATGTGCGCTGTTGGTCGAATTTTACAACATCTCTTACTTAGAATGATACCCTAAATATTGAAATAGGAGCAAGTATTCAGAGAGGATTGGGATGGGTATTGTTGTGGAACACCGGTGAATGTAAAATACGAGTCATTTTTGACGGGGTTGCATACTAAATTGACTTGAAAAATAAATATTGCACGAGAAAGTAAATTATTAGTTAAAGTTTAAAAGGATTTTCTGCAATGGTTCTGCCCCCACGTGCCAGTTCTATGACCCGCTTAAAAAACCAAATGTTAAAAGCCAACTTGGTGAGCTAAAGTTGAATAATCTTGACAACATGTGAAACAGTGTGAGGATGGACATGAAACTTGAACGTTCTTTATGATTCTCTCTCAGACAAGTCTTCGTTTCGCATCAGTATGATGTTTGAAGAATATTTTAAAGTGTAAATCTCTTACTCTTATCTGCTTTTCTCTTTCTGAACAATGGTTCTCCTCTGTCATTGAGTATCACACTACTGGACCAAGCGGTTGGTCTGTTTTTTTTATCAATGTCTAATAAGTGATACTAGGCGTACCTTCCAAATGGCATTTTCGTGCCCGAAAGGCGTTAAACCTTTGCAGATGTGCTCGTATTCTGGAGTTTAAATAAAAATACTATCCCGATTTTAACTGCACGTCTTACTGAAAACTCCATTTAGGTCTCTACTTTGGTGGGACTGACTTACGTGGTCCCCAAACAAGACATGAGATAAGAAATGGCCTCCAGAACAAGGGAATATGAGCCAAACTTAATTGAATTCATGATTAATTTTTAAAATTATGGTTAGGGTTCGGTTGAGGGTTAGGTCTAAGTTCAGATTTTAAGCTAGAGGTAGGCTAGAATCAAGTTTCGGTCTATAGCAGGGGCTAGCGCTATCTGCAAATCTTAGGTCTAGGTTAAGGTTAGGGTCAAGATAAGGAAAACGGTTTAGCATTATATTAAGTTTATTGTTGGAGTTAGGGCACGGGAATACTTTGTTCTTCTCAGAAATATACATAGGTTCACCTACCTGGGAGATGGGACCTTCCTATTTAAGCGTCCTCTTAAGGAGGCCGTATAATTCAGTTCTACCATATATTTTGCTACATACCACGCCTGATCAGGATTAAGGCTTTCCTACCTTTGTCCTGCTCACCTATATTTTGAAACAACTGTGAACTATTTTTCGGTTACTGCCTTTTGTATTCTGCGCTTACGCTAGTGCTTACTTTGGATGGGCCATTTATATTTGTTTCCTTCCAGTTTGGAATCTGACTATTGCTACGCCCCAAAAATCATTCTTATGGTGTATTCAGCATGCCAAGAAACATTTAACGATCAGGTACACCTTTGATACTGTTGATGTTTTCGCAGTCGTCTTGGTCAAGCACACCGATCCCACATTCTGCTGGGGATGAAGGTCAGCGTAAACTAGAGATTGTGGTTAAGGAACATTTACTTCACATTAATTAAATAATATGTATGTCTGCCTTTTGTTACTTATAATAGTCCTGTTTTGTCGGCTTTCAAAGCCTCCTTTCGCACTTAAATGGCTGTAGGTGCGAAAGGGCTTGAAGACCTCGCGGAAATGATTTACTTTAGGAAAGTTCTAAAACATGGAAAAGCATTTTCCACAAATTTAGAGCAAAACAAATTGTGCGATGACGATTTTGAATAAACTGATTTCAGATGTACGATTAGTCAAATTTATTTAAACCCATACGCCTTCTTATCCCACCGCAAACGCTCGCTAAATTTCTTTAAATTTCGGTAAATTTGCAAAGTTTCTTCTGTGCAGACATTTAATTAACATGCTAGCAATGCATTTGAATGACACATACAACCTGAAAGGAGATGGAAGTAAATTGAATTTGACATGTGCTGAAGGAGAACTGCTCGCATCGATTCGCACCCACAGACTACGCGCGAAACTTAGCACATCTAATTTACCAAACTGGAACATGCCTTATTCAACGCTTAATTTGGCACCCATTTGCTTAAGGTTTAAAACCTCTGCTAGTTTACCGATAAAGATCTGTTGTGCACTTTAAAATCTACCATACTTACATTACACTCTTACAGCCAGTCTCTCTGAGGAAGAGGTTGGTCCATAAATTGAACACCAATCCGGCATTTGTAAATTCACCATGCAATCAGGGCCTGCTTGAAGGAGAAGTAGCAACTGGTTTTCAGTTCGCACACAGTTCACGATTAGATTAATGCTTTGCCAAACTGGCCAACCTGTAGCTGTAATTAAACACGAAGCCCTTTTATCTTCCGAATAAATATATTCGAAGAGCCATCTGTCAACACTCATAATTACTTTTTGGCTTTACTTTCCACATCCAGTAATCGTACTTTGAACGCTATAATGACGGAGGTTCTGACTTTCAAATACAAATAGAACTAGCAGATACTATTTCGTTTTCACTTAACTGCCCTACTTTACATATTTATCAGTAATAAGTTCCCTGATTGATCTCCAACTGATAGTCATTTTGGTTCATCGTGTTTGGCTATGCCTGCTACCATGTAGGCAATATTATTATCCGTTCTGGCGTCTCCTTTGAGCAGCTGACATTTCCGTTCTGGCATTATAGTCATATGAACATATCAGTACCACTGTAACTGACATTATTTGGTTTCGTTTTGTGTGCTCTGAAGTTGACGCCAATTCGTAATAAATACTATCATAATGCTTCCAATTAGCATTTGTGGATTATCCCTTAGGTACAGCGACTAGATTAAAATTAGATTCGTCCACAGTGCATGCATTCCTCTTAAGGAGCAATACTTGTTCGTCTATTCTTTTGGTTTAACCGTTAATAGTGTAATCAGATGCCTGCGAAAATTCAAAATAAAAGTTGACTGTTTTGAATCCCAGCGGGTTGCAACGAAAGTCCATATGAATAGTAGGGGGATTTTCGAACATACTGCCTTTGCTTACCGAGCTCATATATTGTCTACGATGCGGTCATTTAAGACAGAGAATGCATTTTTACGAACGAATTCTAAAGAATTATAAAAGCTTTTTTTCGTTGGGGGAATTAGATTTAAGCATATCCCTTAATTTCCTGTTCTAGGGAAGTTTTCCAAATAAATTTCGCAAGTTTTCCAATGAGAATGTTTTACTGAACCTAAGAGAGATATAACCAAGGTGTCTGCTCTTATTTGGAACTTTGTTTTCTCCAACGCTGACGGGTATGGATGTAAGGTAGTCTATAAGAAAGAAGTAACATTTTCGAAAAAAGCGTTTTCGGTTGTATCGGTGTGAACCTACTCCTTTTCCCATGGGAGCTATCAACATTCAGCCAAGCGGGTGACGATGTTGGCCAATTGAGCACAGTGATTGAGGTGTGGTCTACCTATAGGAGTTGTTTATGACTGTCATTTATGTATACGACACAAATGGAAGCCGCCTTTCAATCCATACCTTTTTTTGAGGCCTAACTTCGCCTCCCGTCTCCGTACGTGGATATTAAATTAAACGAACGATGCCAATGAGCGGAAGCAATGAGAGTTTAGAAGAATATTGGGCAGTAGTAAGATGTATGATACCATTGTACTTTTGGTTTTCTGTGGATCCAATCATACAGGAATTGTGATAATGGGGGTTTTATACGTGGGACAGCTCGTCAGACAGGAAGCTAATGAATTGCGAGAAAACAGTTGGGAAAATATTAATTATTTAAAATCTGCCAAAATATCCATGAAAACAGCATGTTTAAATTTCCGCCAAAAGTCTTATTGCGCGCCTTTGTGTGACAACGGATGTAAGTGCATCAATTCAAAAAAAATAAACAAAAAGGCGATTCTCAAAAAGGAGAGATTTTTGAGCACAGGTTTAGGTTGATGGTTAGGTTAGGTAAACAACTGTTGTTGACGGTATAGTGTCTGCGGAGGCCTGCAAATTAATGCCACGATGAAACACCCAATGCACATAATCAACAGTCTACCGACAATTAAATACAGTCTTTCACCGAAACTTTACAGAATGGATAAACAAAAGTCAATTTTCGTGTCTGCCGGAAAATTATCTAGCACGTTAACGAAACGACATGCTTGTGCCGGAATCTTGCGAGTAAACTTTACTCATTGCGACTGCCAGTATGGTAGAATTATTTATCGCTGCCTAAAGTACCGCCATCAGACGGCTCCACAAATTACAAATCAAAATGTTACTCAAAAACAATCTATATCCTGTAACTATCACTGGCTTAATCTGTCTCTAGTTTCCGAATGCCTAGATCCTTCCACTGTACATTAAATTATTCTAACAGTTATATAATTTACCGGTTGTGGTAAGCGACAGGCAGCAGACATATAAAATTACGAGTTTGTTGAAAGGCCTATTTCGAGTGAGGAGTATTCCGTACTTTGTTAAAAAAAAATACTGTGAGGCAGATTATCTCTTTTTTGAATAACGCGTAGGCGGTTAACAGGGTGCAGAAATGTTACTGCGTATGATTTGAGAGCGAGGCTTGATACGCGGATTGGGTGTCAACGCTCAGCTTCGAGTCAACCTAATCAAACTTTGCTCATAGTTTAGAAAAGCCCAATCGAGTGACGGAAACAATGTTGAAATTCAAATTCCACAAAGCAGAGAGAAACAGAATGCATGCACACACTTTTGAAAGACCAATAGGTGCAAGCCTGCGCGAGGGCCTGAATGCTGCTGGTTAAACCTATTTTCACAAAGATGCAGTAGCATATATAACAGTGTTCGGAGACCACTGAGCCATGCAGTTCGTTACCTCAACGAATTCAACGCTAGAGAAAAGAACTCAGCAATCGGACCGGACTGAGCCATTCGCTTACCCGACTGTGGCTGGACAACACAGTAAATGTACGTTTTGGCAACATTTTTTGAAAGCAAAGTCCATGGTGTCACATTATTTATTCTATCAAACGACTGATTGGCTACCTTAACACCAGCCATATTTATAGACTTACAGCCCAGTTTATTGTGCTACTGATAACTGGATGTTCGACAGCATTGTTAGAAAGAGACAAAAAATGGTCGCTTTTTTATCTCCTCAGCAAATATATACGAAGTTGGAGTATATATGTTAATGAATATTACCCGGTTACCCGCTGTGACTGATAGACTTTGGCCCAAATATTAATACGTAAAAATTCTCGGTCTGAACATATAGACCTTGAGTAAACTGATCTACTCCAACGTCGTAGATAATTTCTGAGGAAATCAAAAAGGCGACAATTTCTAGATCGGAGTATCTACCAGAAAACATACAGGGAATGCTGGGGGACCCACTGACTAGCCCAATCCCGCGCAGCTGCGCCGTACAGCGGCAGAATATCGGCAGCACACACGTGTATGGGCGTTTGGCTAGTACCCGTGCTGTTTTTATGGTATCACCTTAACATGAAGAGACAAAAAATACACTAGCATCCGGCTGCAATGAGTTGCTGAAATGTTGTTGCTCTAATGTTCACCTGAGATGATCCAAAGAGCACATCAAGGACAAAATAAGCATCACTGCGAAGACCAGAGAATGCACTGACAGATGACAAAGTGCCATGGCCCATTTGGCATCGTTATAAAATGTAGCAATTTTTACCAACATTTCAGGGAAGTTTTGCACATTCGAGGACTCGAGCACACACCGAAGTCACTCTACTGAATGCGAATCTAAGATGAAGATTTTATCAATCGAATTGACCTGTGCGTTCGCGCGTGTAGGAATTCCAGCATGAGGATGAATTGGCTAATAGGTATAGAAATGGGTTAAACGTGTCGACTGGGGGATTTGGAACTCACTGCGATATTTCATTCGAATTTTAGCCGTTCGCGTCGAGTAATAGATCACTTTGAACGAATGTTTTAATCATGCAGGATAAACATAGTTAATTGCTGGACGTTTTTCCTCTAGCACCCATCCACACATTTCGACTTCATATCGACGGTGTCGCCCTGTGGCCTGGTACCTCACATTAAATTGTCCCCAGAACCCTTACCACTCTGACCTAGTAATGCCTCAGGCAGATACTTGATCGCTATGTCTACTCACTCCTAGCCAGCATAGCATATATCTGGTCGGAATAGGAATTAATCTGCCATGGATGATCCTTCCAATATAACCAAAGCATTTTCAAAACATACATATTTTATTCTATGATCCGTACTGGGTAAGGCATTGTAAACAAAACGTCTTGCCTTTACTATGTTGGGTAGAAGGGGGTTCGTGGAATTATTTACCGTGCTGAGAATGCAGGTACTAGCTTAAAGCTCATATACGCGTGTTACGCAGAACTTGTTCTGCTGCCATACGCAGCCGTGAGGGATCGGCTCATCAGTGGGTTCCTCAGCCTTCCCCTGTTTTCTGGTATATAAACTCTGGTTTACCCTCCCTTGTTTCATTCCTGAAATAACTAATGGACGAACATAGAGTACATTCTTCGGGACAGACCTTTTTCAGGCACGGTCATAAAGTTGATATGAATTTTCGAGCTGAAATTCATCAGTTGCTACGTGTTAATCGCGTAATATTCCCATACCGCCAACAGGCATCCAAGGGTATAGTGTTGTAAAATGATTTCCCATCTGACAAGTAATCGGAATTCTGGGCCTAACGACTGCCGACAATGTGATCATTAAAAGTTTATCTAATTATGTGTTGTTTAGAGGAGTTGATGTTTAGGCACTCACTGGCTGTGTTTTACTGTATAAGGGTGGGGTAAACCAGACATTCATTTTGCAAACACGTCACGTTCTTCCTGATAATGTGTTGGTTAGGAGGGAGTTTGTTGACGAAATGTTGGGCTGGCTTTTTCCAGGAGCAAAATGTTCGAGTACTGCAAGTCGCGGACCCAACGAAGCACAAACATTTGAATTCGATCACCGGCGCATGAATACTGGCTTCTGATTTGCCATAAAATCGATCGTTTTTCAGCCGGTTCTTCACGGGCGAGCGAAGTGCTAAAGTCATATTGATTAGGTTAAGACAGTGCCTTCCGCATACATACCTTCTTTAACTCTTGTTACCACTAGCAACGACAAGGATGGCATAAAATATATTACACCGTCCAACAAAGACAAACAGTTCGGAGAAGGCGACTATAACGCGACCTCGCATAAACCAGCCCAGGCCGGTCAGGGAGTGGGCCATATTCCCAAATCCTCCTCCCTAGGTGTGACTTGTGGAGGATTGAAGGCGTTAAGGAAACCTGACAAGACAAGTTAAGTCTGCTTCGATGGTGTTGGAAACATTTCACGGCCATTTACGTTTCAAACGACACCTAATTAAATGTCTCATTTACATTATTACACCACGCAGAAGTTGACATAACTTACATAAGTGCATACATATCACACCTATGCGGACAACAACCGGGGCTCAGGTAAGTTCTAATCTGACATTAGTGATCATTCTTATATGAGCTTTCAGCTGCATGTTGCGTAACATGATTGAGATTGTGTCAATTATACTTTGACAGCCGTTTTTTCTTTCTTGAAATGAACAGGCAAACCAGACGAAAGACAGGAGACTTTACCAAATCTCAAGCTAATGAATAGAAGAAAGACTATCCAGCTTACAGCAATTTTCATCGTGACTGCCTTCGCCATGGTTTCATACTATTTCGTGAAAACTGCAGAGGAGCCAACTATTATCGCCCAGAACGTTCCTTCTCCCGTAAAAATGCAATACAAGCCAGATTTGCAGAGCTTTGTGTTGGATAGTGGCAATACACAAGAGAAACGGAAGCAACTTCCAAACCTGGAGAATATAAATTGGCCCGAACGGGAATTTCTACGCCTTCCGTTTGGCGCTCCGGGAAGCATTCATGCACCCCTGGAGGCGAAATTCAGCCGTGGACAGATGCGTACAATGTGGAAGCTGTTTTTAACTTTCGTGGATGTCATGGATGAGCTCGGTTTTAGTGACAGGTGGATGATCTACTCCGGCAGCCTGTTTTCCTCCTTTCGTCACCATGATATCGGACCCTGGGACGATGACCTTGATGTTCTCGTTGACGAGAAAGTTAGACCGGCGCTGTGGAGAAAGATGCGCATGCTAGGACCCAAATTCATTATTCGAAAATCTGGACTTAGGGACAAGATTTACGCAGAGTTGATTCAACCCAGCAATGCCTCACAGGATGCTGACGGTAGTCGCAAACTCAGTTTGCACGATTGGGGCTGGCCTTACGTGGACATCAGCTATTACACGTCTAACGTGACCCACATCAAGGAACTTTCAAAGCCGTATGGCCAACAGTATGTCTTCCCAAAGTCTGACGTTTTCCCACTGCTTTTCAGACCATTTTACAAGTATTGGGCTCCAGCACCAAGAAACACCTTTGCTTTCCTGCAGCAAACCTACCACGAAAGCGTCCATTGCGCCTCTCCCAGTTATATTCACCCTTATGAGAAAAGAATAAAAGGACAGGCAGTACCTTGCACTACACTAGCGGACAGGTACGCTTTCGTTGAGCACAGCCTCCGTAATAGCAATGTCCAGGGAGAGGACGGTAGTTCGGAAGATTTGGATTGGGTCCGAGAACGACTGATTCTCGGTGGCAAAGTCATACACGAAATCGACTTGGTTGGACCCCGTCGAGAAGGCCACGTAGACACCTTCGTTCTGCAGATAAAGCCGGCGGCGTGATCCTGAGACTATTTTTCGACAAAAGGCGTGGCTGATTTTGCCCGCTGCCTGCAACGTACAGGGATTCGTGGCGAGAAATACCGCATTTTGTACTGTACAG
>CACRXP010000077.1:1366149-1415617 GCA_902702965.1 Spirometra erinaceieuropaei
TATCGACTTACGTCATCGTTTTCCCAGGTTTAAGTCAACAGGGATATAGGAACATTTTCAATGCATGAAATTACAAGTGCTGCTTTTGTACTGGAACTACTTTACTTGTTGGCATACCCTCCAATTATCTGTTCATCGATTTGTTATTCCGTCTGTCGATGTACCTTGCTGTCGATCGTTTGGGCAAGAGTTTTATAAGTCTGAAGTTTCGGATTTTTACTCTAATCCAACATCAGAGACTGAGTTGATGAGGGTGGTAAATGGCCCAGATTTAGCAATTTTTAAAGATGAATTTGCTAAGCCGCTGCGCGCCTATTATAATGGGCTGTTCCCGAGCATATCACAGCACAACTGGCCAGGTGTTGAAGTATGCCTTCGCTGTGCGGCTGCCTGCCGCTCAAGATAATCGGCTCCGACGCTAATCGCTCACTGCCGAGGGGTTGACTACCGGGGTCGTTATCCATGTATGCTGTTGCGTGATTTGGAACGACGAGATTTATACCGGGGACATTGGCTATTCGACTTTTCTCCTTGCCTAGACTAAATCTCGGCGCCGAATATGAAGAGGGGGACGGCATGGCAACGGCATTATTCAAATTAATTCCGAACCGCCTTGCGTATAAAAGTAAAGACAAACCGTGTGTGATTCCATGACACGAAATACTGACCTTGTGAGTGCATCCCTAAAGATCGCCGGCCTATCTTTCAGTCCAAACAACGTAATGCACGGGTTCGAGAAGCCGACTGGCCTTACATTATGCTTCGAATGGGCGACGTGCTGGTTAACCAAAAGACTTACACAGTTGGACACTGTGAAGGCCAAGATTGGGTGGCTGACACCTAAGACTCTAATGGCAAACCCGGGATCACTGAGCAAATAGAGAGGCCGCTCACCCATTCCATCAGACATGATGCTGTAGTGACATTTAAGTCCGTTTTGTTTTAATCAATAATAATACGCTTGTTAAATAACTTGGCACAAATTTGAATGAGACAAAGAACTATCACGTGCATTTTGACCTGCTGACGACTTTGTTCTTATTTACTAGTTTGTAACTGTTGGGATACTTTTATCTTCGTTTCCCGAATAGCCGACGTCCTGTGCCCAACTTATGGGTTTGTCACTTACATTGGTGACCCTTTATCGTTCATGGTTCCTTCTGTTTCAATTATGTGCATAACTATTTCCATTCGGATTTATCCTCACTCTACTTTTTATTTATCAGATTATTTATCCAGCCCTTATTTGCCAGTCACACTCTCACCTTTTCACCCAATATGAGCGCTAACCTTCAATCTCACTGTCAAGGCGCTAGCCCTCTTTCCCAATTATCTGACCTCTGACCGACATCGGCTAATTATGTCTAACGATTCTACCAGCCAGCCGATAGCTGGCATTCATACCTTCGACCTGCCATTCATGTGGCTAGGTGACATCGCGTTGTGGCTACGCACTGTGGAGTCCCGTTTCGCCCTCTGTTAGATTACGCGAGTGGATACGAAGTTGCACTATGTTTTGGGCAGCACTCCCAATGGATATCGTCACCGACCTCCGCGACATCATAGATTTCCCGTCCACAGAACCCCTATATAATGCCCATAAGGAGGCTCTAATTTCTCACATTTCATTATCAACGCAAAAACCTCTGCAACGTTTAAATTTCGCAGGAGGACCTCGGTGACAGGAAACCTACACAGTTTCTTAGGCGTTTGGAGCAGTTGGCAAACGGATAAAAGCTGGATGCTACCATATGCAAGCAGCTTCTTCTCCAACGGTTGCCTCCTTCTGTGCAAGCCATCCTTGCGCCTAACATTTCTTCTACGACTGTTCAGAGGCTCACAGAGACGGCTGACCGTATACTCGAGTACCAACAGCCTCCGGTTGCGGTAAACGTCCCTAGTCGAAGTACAATTACCCCGACAATCGAGGATGCCGTCAAATGCCTGGATGCCCTCACTTTCCCAGCTCCGAGCCACTCTTGTCTATAACCCTCGTAGTCCTGCAATTTCTCGCCGCCCGAGATCTCCCACTCCAAACCAACCTACAGTTGATAGTTTTTGTTGGTATCATCACAATGGTGGTTCTAACGCCCATCGCTGCCACTCTCCGTGGAAGTACAAGAACCCCGCGTTGGGTGGTGGGCACATCCTCTCCCAGTTGCTTACTCCACATCTATGACATGACTACCTGTCGTAATTTTCTCGTGGATACTGGTGCGGAGATCAGTCTACTCCCACCCACCTTGACTGACCGTAAGTCACCAAACTCTTCATTTTTCCTTCAAGCAGCTAGAGGCGGGTCCACTCTGCTCTAAATGCATTAGACAAGGTTGCCGCGAGTATGTGTGCGCTTTTCTTGATTACTCCTCCGCCTTCAATACCGTCCCGCGCCCTCTTCTCCTTACCAAAACCTCCACGTGCGGCTCTCCAGGCTGGGTCGTCTCCTGGCTTACCGATTATTTTACCTTTCGCACTCAATTTGTCCAATCTGGCAAGTGGAAATCTACAATCCTCCCCAATGACTGTGGTGTTCTTTGAGGTTCCATTCTATTCCCTCACCTTTTCTCCCTCCACACTGACGATCTAATGTCCCCTAATGACTGTCTTTTTGTCAAGTATGCTGATGATGTGATTGTTGGACTCCCTCTTAATAGTCAGACACACCTCCGGTCTCTGAGGGACGGTCTAAACCTAGTACTGGCGTGGTCTCAGCAAAATGATCTCCTAATTAACAACCAAAAATCTGTTCAGTGTATTTTTCGACTGCGGCCCCCTCCTAATCCTGAATCCTCTGACATTCTTCCTAACGAAGTATCCTCTTTCAGGTACCTCGGCTTTAATTGTCCTCAAATCTTTCATTTTACCTCCATTTTGTGTCTCCATTTACTAAAGTCCGTAAACTTCTTTATTATGCACTTCGTTTGCGTTCCTACCATACACCTCACCCCTTAGTCTGACGATTAATTGATGCCTGTATTCTTCCTCTTATCCTATACTTCTCTCCTGTAATTTTTCCTGCTTTGCTTAAACAAATTTTAATTTTAAAACGAGTCGTCCGTATGCTCTCTTCGGCTGCTGGTGTTTCTTACCTTTTTTATTTGACACTATCTTACAACGAAACTTCAATGCGGTCAAGCAATTTGCTGGTCGAATTCTAGATGACGTTGCTCATTCCTTACATTCTGATCTTATGTCTGCGAAATCTTCTCGCCCGATGCGCCGTACCTTCCGATTTAGAACGTGTCGCACATCGGCTTATCGAGCCTCTGTATTGCCATTCCTAGCGCGCTATCTTACGTGAGAAGAGAAAGAAATACGGAAGCTAAGAATTGAACTATCCTCATAAAAATGGTTTCTTTAAGTTAAAAGTTGACTCTTTAATCAGCTGTTAAATTATTTACTGCCCATAGTGAATGGAGCCAATTTTTTGCTGAAAATTTTGAACTTACGATTTTAAAATACAGCGACTTCCTCTCTCTCTCACTCCTCTCTCTCTCTGTCTCTAACAAGACTTCAATTAAAATTTTTGGCCAACAATCCCTAACGCTAGATTTGAGTCTAAGACGTTCATTTCGTTGGTTATGTACTATCGCTGATGTTCATACTGTCATTCTCGGTGCTGATTTGATATCCTTTTTCGGTCTCCTCGTTGACATTAATTTCCATAAATTATTTGACCCCAAGACTTCCTTAAACTGTACATGTTCCACTCGTACCCTTTCATCACCTAATTCACGCATTTCAACAATCCCTCCGTCTACTCCCTATCATCGTTTACTTTCGAAATTTCCATCTATCACACGACGCTCACAATTTAACCTTCGTATCAAGCATTCGTTTGTACATTATATTTCAACTACTGGACCACCCGTGTTCAGCCGTCTCCGTCGTTTAGCCGCCGATAATTGAGCCATCGCCAAGGCTGAATGTAGTCACACGATGGAGCTAGGTATAGTCAGGCCTTCCACTAGTCCATGGGCTGCACCTCTACGTATGGTGTGCAAAAATCTCTCGTTGACTGGCGCCCATGCGGGGATTACCGTCGGTTAAACACCTGTACTGTGCCTGACAGGTATCCGCTTCCCCATCTCCACGACTTTTCATCTAGCCTAGCCGGAGCAACAATATTTTCCAATATTGAATTAGTCAAACCTTTCCATCAAATACCTGCTGCTCCAGAAGACGTTCCCAAAACGGCGATTACAACAGCGTTTGGCCTGATCGAGTTTGTTAGGATGTCTTTTGGGCTACGCAACTCTGCTCAAACTTTCAACGTTTCATCAACGAAGCCCTTCGCGACTTACCTTTCGTTTTTGTTTACGTCTACGATGTTCTGGTGGCAAGTTCCAACGAACATGAACACCTACAACATTTGCGTCTCATTTTTGAACGATTGAGACACACCCCGGGTACAATTTTGTGTGACGTATCCGCGCGGTGCCTCCCGACCCATAGTATTAAGCGAGATGAGACGAGACGTTTTTGCTGCGTTGCACAATCTGGCTCATCCTGGTATTCGCACTACCCAACGCCTCGTCAGCGAGCGTTTCGTTTGGCCAAGCATGAACACTGATACCCGCCAGTGGACCCCCTCATTTTTGGCCTTTCCGAGGGCCAAAGTCGGACGGCACAACAAAGCCCCCATTGGTATTTTTCTTGCACCCGACGCACGTTTGGCACACGCCCATATCGATCTGGTAGGTCCTTTTCCAACATATTGTGGTTGCAACTACTTACTTACTGCGATTGGCGAATTTCTCGTTGGCCCCTTGCACCTCCCATACAAAACATAAGTGCACATTCCGTTGCTCATGTCTTATTGGAAGACTGGAGCCCTCATTAGGGCCTCCCCTCAACTATTACCAGCGATCGAGGCCGACACTTCGAGTCTAGACTTTTTATCAGCCTTACCGACCTCCTCGCATGTTCTCGTATACGTACTACAGCATCCCACCGCTCACCTTACTGTTTAGTCGAGCGTTTACATAGGCAAATCAAAGCCTCGCTTCGAGCTCATGACAAACCTTCCCAGTGGAGCGAACATCTGCGGCTGGTCATGGTCGGCATCTGCACTGCACTCAAGCCCGACTTGGAGTGTTCCGCTGCCCAACTTCGAGCCACTCCTCCACGTCCCCAACAAGTAAGTCGTTTATCGACCCGAACCTACTAACATGTTCTTTTGTATTTGTCCGTGTAGATAGCGTTCGTCGACCACTACAACAGCCCTATGACGGCCCATTTCGTGTACTATTTCGAACGGATAAGCATTTTAGAATTGACCGTGGAGGCCTCAGCGACGTGGTCTCAGTCGATTGCATGACGACGGCTTATATCGGGCCTCTTTCAACAGCCCCAACCGAACAACCTCAACTTGGCATATTGCAACTTGCTAGTTCCCAGACTCCACTTACGCCCAATAACTCTGCGCGTTCCCTTATCCGAAGGACTCTTCTCCTTACGCGCAGCGGTCGTCACGTTCTTATTTACTAGTTTGTAACTGTTAGGATACTTCTATCTTCGTTTCCCGGATAGCCTACTTACTGTGCCCAACTAATGGGTTTATCACTAACACTGCCATGACGCAGGCACCAGGTATAGATATGACAAAGAAAGACGGCTGAAAGTGTTGCAAACTCTCGGTTAGCCAAAATGTAGGTTACATAACGACGGAATTTTATTAATCTCTCCGATAACGTTGAAAACTGTACGGTACATAACACGGTTTACAGCACCCAGAAAAATAGTCGGTGTACGATGCAGCCATTGGTGCAGCATCAGTAAGAACCGCTGCCAGAGAGTGATTTCTGAATCACTCTTGCGACCTCATCTGTAGCACGTAGGTATCTACGAAGCCTTCCCGTTGAGGCGCGACCAAGTCAATTTCATGTATCACCTCGCCGCCGCGAATCAGTCGTTCGCGTACCCAGTCCAAATCATTTGAACTATCACTCACTTTCTGTACTGAGCTGTTCAAAGATACGCGCTCAACGAAGGCATATCTGTCCGCTAATTCAATACACGGTTTTGTGTGGTCTTTCGTATGGATTTCCAGGGGATGAAAATAGCCGAGTGCAGAGCAGTGGATATTGTCGGGGTAGGACTGTTGCAGAAAAGCAAACGTGTTTCTTGGCGCCGGAAACCACTGCGTGTAGAATGGTCTTAAAAGCAGTGGGAATACATCAGTCTTTGCGTAGATATAGGTTCGACCATAGGATCGGGCAAGCTCCCTGATGTGGGTAGCGTTAGAACTGTAGTAGCCGATGTCCACGTTGGGCCAACCCCAGGGATAAGCACTTAGTCTGCGACTACTATCAACATCCTCCAGTGTGTTGTTGGGTTCAATCAGTTTTGTGTAAATCTTGTCTCTGAGTCCAGCTTTATTTATGTAGATTTGGGGATTTAACTTCTCAATTTGCCGCCACAGCGCCGTTCTAACATTCAAGTCCACCAGAACATCAAGATCATCGTCCCAGGGCGTGACATCATGGTGACGAAAAGATCCAATGAGACTGCCGGCATAGATCATCCACCTGTCACTGGCACCGATCTCCTCCATAGCATTTGCAAATATGTTTAACAGATTCAACATTGTGCGCATCTGCGCACGACTGAATTTGGCTCCCATAGGATCTATATTGTTTCCTGGTGCACCCATCGGAATTGTTAAAAATTCCCGTTCCGGCCATGGTAGATTCTGAAGATTTGGAAGTCTTTTCCGTTTCGCATTTATGCGACCACTATCCACCACAAAGTCCTGTAATTTGAGCTGGTGCAGTCTTTTCTTGGGAGGATGAATTATTCGATTAGTATGCGGAGGTTCATTTGCAAGTTTGAGAATATAGTATGCAAAAAGAGTAACGAAGATCATGACTAAAATTGCAGTTAGCTGAATAGTCTTTTTTGTATCCATAACGTTCAGAGCTTCGGTAGAACTTCTTGCTCTTTCCCTTTGATGTGTGTAGGCCTTAAAAAATAAGACAATCGTATCAAACAAAGGTATCGCAATTTGACTCACAGAACGCAACGATATGTTGAAAGAACAAATAATGCTGTGGTAGCTCACTGCTCGTGTTATAGAACTCACCCCTCGCGTTGTGCCTTAGTGCTCACTTTCAAGCCCCATTAGAAGTGGCACAGCGACGCGTAACCTGAGCGGGACTTGAGAGAGCGTCCCAACTCACAACGCGCTAAGTGAGTTCCGTCGTGCGATCGGTAAACTTTCCTCTGCCATTGTAAATACCCTATCCCGACCGACAGGACGATGAGCCAATGCTTCAGTGTTAAGGGGGTTGAACTTTTAACCAACAGGTCCCGTGATCGAGCACCAGGGGTTTCACACTTCGGTGTTGGGTATGAATGGCTTGCGACGGCTATTAAGTTGGAGATGGCCATTTCAATCAGGGTAATAAAGCTCTTGTTCCAGCGATCGTATCTCCTTCTTCGCGATTACTTCCTGGATCTCGTCTCTTCTCTTCTATCTCCTCTGTCTATCTTCTTTTTGTTATTATGAATATGCAAAACGTGGCAGGATAGAAGTAAGGAGGGTAATAGTTATTAGAAGATCAGTTACTCGAAAAACTGGCGTCCCCATGTTTCTGGCCAACCATTGGCGCTCTGCAATGACTCGTTAAGAGAGGCGGACGTGCACAGTGGCATAGTTGGAGTTTCCAACGACGAGAATGATGTGAGTAACCACGTAGGTCAAGGGACATATGCAAATCGGATCAAAACATGATGTTTTCAGCAATGGCAAGACACCACATATCACGCATGATGGTCACTGGATTTAACCAATCGAAAGTAGACTTCGCCAATTATCACTGATAGGCCCTAAGTTGCTGATTCTCAGATAACCGCACACGAACACGTTCGACGAACTGACTGATCATATACATTAACTCCCGCATATGGAGACGACTTTTGTTGTCTGACATTTTAGTTGGAAATGCCTAAGGCCAGCAGTAGTCTGACAAGTGTTTTTAAAGTTCCTTGTTTGAAAACCTGGGAAAATCACGATTTTTTTCAGTTCATTGCAGATTCATGGTAACGCAACAGAGTACAAAATTGAGGCCCACATGTCTTTCTCATATTGACAGACTGGGTTTCAAGGAAGCTAATGAGTTATTTGACCTTATGCCTAACGTCAGTCCATGAATATAATCTTGGAAACAATGTTATGAAACTTACAGAGGGCAAACGGCTCAGATGTAATTGGTTAGGTCAGTTGTTGAAACGAGATGGAGTACTAGTTCGTGCTCCCTAAGGACACTAGCAATTGCGAAGATTTTTGGCAAACGGTCGAATACGCTTGAAGGTCCGATGGCCTGGCTACACGATTCTCAAGTCCGCTTATAAACGCCACCGCAGCCTCAATACCACCATGCTTGACCAACGACACTCAAGGCCTCTCACACCCTCTTACGCATTGGTCTTTCAAGAGTTCGTTCACGTGCTTTCTCGGTCTCTCGTTCAGGCAAATTAAAACAAAGATTGATGCGCGATTGGGTTCCTCGTAGCTTGGAGCAAGACGGACATACGTAGACCGTGATATGGACGCCGAAAACTAATACTTGTGTGAAGTCTTGATTTACACAGCAGGAATGCTAACGCGGTTGTGAGTTGCTATGCAAAAAAGAGAGGGGACATAGCTACTTCATCATCTAGTCTGCCACGAATATTTTGCGGCTCCCCACCCCTTATTCGCAGGGAACCTCGGCTTTGAAATAAGGCAGACGAAATCAAGATTCTACCTGGAGATCGTGGTAATTGTCACTTTTTTATGTAACGCTTAAGCGGCCAATTTGACGTTGGTTTAGAAAAATAAAGCAGGTCATTGAAAGTAAAAAAAACTTTCCATGATATCTGAGTATGTGGATTTACCGATTGGATGTTGCCTGCTCAAAGCGAATATGCATGCGCCTTTCGTTTAAAAGATCCTCAGTCCACAATGGTAACGCTTGTACTAGGCGCCATCGGAAACAAGTCATAATTTTCGGTGCATAAATTCGTAGGTGAACGGGTATGCAATTCGAATTCTCCTCAACACACTACAATCACTCCTAAATTTAAAAGTCTGTGTTTGCTTTAGTGTGAAGCCAAGGGCTTTAAGGGCGAGGTGAATGTTTAAAAAGCATCAGTTATATTTCCAAACAAGGAATACAAGTCAAATCATATGGTCATCCAACGCTATGGGGAGACTGGAACAATAACTGGTAGCCTCCTGCGCTTATTGACAGTGACCATTAATAGTTCCACTAGTTTATTTCGACCCCTATCAAATTTTCGATCATAGTGTTTGACATTTCTATGCTTGAAACTTCTGACTATCTTAAAATGTTGCGGCTTGTGTTAGGGTAATGGTTGTAGGAAATAGTGGGAACAGACGGCGAAGTAGCGCCGCATTAAGCCGTTGTGGTTTTTGTCGTTACCCAACATACAAACAAATTAGCACCCGTCCGCAATCTGAGGTCGAAAACGCTAACTTCGATCCGTCCAAATTGATATGGCCTCTTTGACACTTCCGGCCACTCCATGAAAAATATCAAAATTTTCCTTTCTGTGCTTCCACTCATGCTGCATTTTTACAGTTTTTGGGACTAAATCGCAAAGTGTGGCCTGATACGTCACTCTGTCATAGGTTGTTCATCTGACGACTAGTCACGTTTAACCCTTGCTGGACATTGTCAGCGTATGTTTTGGAGTAATTACTGCAGTATTTTCATTTCGGTCGTTTTTTTGTGGTATAAGTTGTAAACGGCAAATGGCGTTCTGCCTTTCCCTAATAATTCACTTTGGCTGTAATGGAAATATTCGATGGGTTAGCGTCGTAAACGCTTTTCTCACCATGGCAGTGGTCTGAAGCAGTCAAGCTGAAAGTAATATTGACACATCTGATATATAAAAACCGTCCTATCACAGTTTAGACAGGTTCGCGTGGGATTCAAACTGGGATGTGTCTGTAAAATCAAAAATATAAAATTTAAATTTCGCAAACCCCACAGCATAGGACGTTCCAGTTCCTCCAAGAGGTTCGTTGTGCTCAAACAATAGGAATGACACAGGGCCTTGGTTTATTTTTCCAAAGAATAAAACTGTTTACATTATGGTAACTACCTGTCCGTCTTATGCTTCTTACATTTTTGTATCTTGCTGCCATTACCTTGTTTAAATTTATATGCACGCAACGTAACGCTGTCATTGACGTTTTTAACCGGTAGAACTGAAATATGTGAGTCTACAAATGGGACATGGGCATAGGAAACGCCTCCCATACGGACGGTCTCGAGCTAGCTTCCGATTAAATAAGGGTGAGCAAAGGGACACGACCAATGTAACAAGAACTTTGTTCGTCTGATGTGCCGGATTCCTGCTCAAACCCACCGTCAGAGACCAAAGGCAGATACAGGTAGTTCATGTACAAGGGGCTGCATTATTTAGAGGATGCAGACGCCATGCTACTGCACGGCTCCCCGCCTCATCACGGATGGCGGCTGTGATGACTGTTCGATGTCCGAGATTCGCGTCGTTAATCGCAGCAATGTCATCGCGGGTGTGGGATTTTGGTGTAATGAGTGCTCGACCATCTGAACCACCGACGCCGGTATTCGGAACAGTGCTCGTCCGTGCGTTCCCCGTTTGACAAAGTCTTAGCTCCGAATTCGGAAAATAGAAGTCATTGCGCCCGTGAATAAACTGTGACTAGTGAGCCATAGCTGATGAAGCGGCTTGCACGGTTTTGTACCTCTTTTGGGAAGTTTGGCCTCATCGAATTGAAATATGTGCCTTGTCTTGTCAGTTTAACCGCATTTTTCTTCGCACTGATGCCACGTGTTCGGGCATTCGCGTTCTGTTTTCCCAACATAGGTCCTTTGTCCATAAATGCATTAGACCCAATAAACGACCTCAAAGGTCCGTTAGCGTTGCACTCGTTTTTTCGGTTTTACTATCTGACACCCGATGGCTGCCTCTGGTCTGTGTGCAACTCAAACGCCAAGTGATGCGAAAAGGCCGGCGATGGCTTCCGGTGCGTTTATGACATGCGGGTGCGCCCGACAGTATTTGGAGTCAGAGCGATTCGGCCTAACTCCCCGTTTACATATGCCTCCGTTGGAAAGACTGCGTGGATAGCCACTAGCCTCGTATGCCCGTCGATGATATTGAGTTCCTCAATCTAGTATACGGGCTCACCAGAGCGCGTTTCAACACGCCAATCAAGCGTCCTCACCAAGTGCGTTTGCTGGCTGATTGGGAGGTTGCTCTTTAAATTTAGTACTTTGTCGTATTTTTCGCTTTTTTGAAAAAAATCTTTAGATTACAACAATCTTTGAGACATACCAGAAAATCCTGGAAGGCCAGTTGGCTGCTTTCTTCTTGTTCTTGTTCTTGTTCTTCCTCTTCTTCCGTCTTAATTCGTATGTCCGGAAACCAGTGTGGAGACGTTTTTTCGACGTCAGCAGTTGATCTCTGCCGATACTGACGAAGGTATCATTTGCATACCAAGCCCAGAACTTCGGTCTGTGGCGTTGGAGACCAACGACTCTAACCCTTGTAAGACCGCCTCACCGATGTGTTTTAAATCGACGAACGCATTAGTATCCTTTTCACCTGCTTAAAGATTGCATTGAATAAGGAAACGGCATTGTTAGAAGACTAGCTTTATCCACCTACCGTTTGGGATTCATGTTTGGATATATCATCAGAGGCAATAACAGACACGGGTGTTTTACCCACGGGTGCTGTAGTACTAAGTGGATACTATGCTACCCCATATCTATGAAAGTTTCCCGTTTACCGTTCGTAATGGATCGTTGCGCCTAACGTAACAACGGATCAGTTTCATTTTAGGGTTATTGTTGTGGTTAGGATACTGGAACACTTTGTCCTTTCTTGAAATATGCTCACGTCCATTTATACTACTTGAACGGGGCGTTTTATTCTCGCATCCTGTTTACAAGGCCATATAAGTCAGTCCTATCTATTAATTTCCGAAGCAAGCAAATATTTGGTCGCAATGATAAAGGTGTGCACTTTTTAAACCTCTTGCGATGTCGAAAGTAAAAACAATAATTGACGATTTCTCAGTTTCAATGAAGTTTGTAATTAAAAGAACATGCCATTATTATTGTGTTGTACAATATTAATATCATGGATTTACTTGATTTTACAGTACATAACACGGAAAATGCAAAACATAACATCTCATAAAATTCAGACACAATTCGAACAGCAGGTTGTGTTTTAAAAACTGTAATCCTCTACACACTTTCAACGTCTGCTATGTTGAACGTGCAATCACCAAGAAACTCCAATTCGACAAACCATCCTTTTTGATTACTCATCTCCAATATTATACAAAAGGTGCACAGCATTTCGCTAAGACAACAAAACTTAGAAACAGCCATGGAAATTATTCATGAAGGATAGGGATTAGTGTAATCAGATACGCTGTTGGTAATTACTGTCTATCCCTGCCAGGAACATTACAATAGTGGCCCTATCTAGAAATAATCAGAAGCATACGTTAGTGGACTTTGATGTAGAAATTTAAATTCATTTTTTCATGGGATAGGTTAGGCAAATAGACTGATTTTATAAAGAACCAAAAATGGCTTCTGGGACAATTTCGCCAAAATATGTTTGTAGTTATGACGATAAAACTGATGCAGTGAAACACGCTCATCGTAGGACTAGACGTGTCAGTACCTAGAAATATGTCCTGGATTTGAACGAGCTCATCGCTTCGAGAGTTTTTGGGTGCTTTTTTAATTTCTTTATATTTTGCTGTACCTTTGATTGGAATATCATTTCTACAAGAGTCACATGACATTTAACCTAGTCTCGTTACTTTTCACACAGCCGGACGTGCTGACTTCCAGGAAAGCAACATTTATGGGCTTGCAAACTCCAACTTGTTAGAATGGCCCTCTTACAATGTGTGTACTACTACATCCATTCTAACTGTATGTATAAAATTTCGTTATTTGCACTAAACATTATTTGGGAAAACTTGTCTTCAAATGGGTAACCGTTCTTTAGAATGTTTTAGCAAGAGGTTTGGCGTTTTAAGACTAGATCAAAATAGATCACACAGCATCTGTCAAAACCAACCTGTTACTATAATATTTCCAGTGAAATACCTGTTACGGAGTATATTACGCCAAGCATGAGAAGTTGAACTGAGACTTATGAGCATCAGTTAGCGGTGAAGAGACGCGACCATCTATCCCAGGTGGCCATGCACACACTAGACACTGGGCATAAATTCGCATGGGTGAACACTCGCATTGTTGGCGCCTGCCAAACAAGAAAAGGCCGCGAATTCCTGGAGGCAATGCACTCAGATGAGGCATGCATCAACCGGCATATCGATTTAGATGCCGCATACAAAATCGTTAAGGACAGATTGAAAACTCAGTCAGCCAATCCCGAGATGACAACCTTAACCAATCATGGACTCCTTTTGCTAGACTCAGTCTAAAAATTAATTGTTTTTGCACACCCGTTGTCTAAAGACGAGCTGGGGAACCAGTCTTGAAAATTCACAATAAAATTTTGCTGTTTCCCAAAGAACTTCAACTTTCTAATTATATTATGTTACCAAATTAGCGAAGCGGTGACTTTACCTTCCAGAGATTTCCCGTAAGATTTTGTAGTATTTTGCAGGCATATTTCTATGGAATTGGAGTTTCGATTCCTCCATATTTTCGGTAATTAGTAAATTTTCGGGATTTCCGATTTAAAAGCAGACACCTCACAGCGACTATGAGTACGCTGGGACATCCAGCCCTTTAAAAGTTTCCCTCAAATTCTTCGTTGCAACCAGTTTGAAAAAAGTTGTCAAGGTGTGGGCCACGGTCTAGACGCCAACTCCTAGTAGGGACGCGTAAATTAATCTAAGAACTCCCTGACATCTTGAGGGGGGAGATGAAGCACACCGAGTGCGCATTTTACCAAAAATGACTTTGACAATTGTGTTGCCACTCTCCCATATCTTTTCCGCAGCCTATAACATGTTTTAGCCGTGCGAACCCGCCTGAATTTCATAATAATTCTACGAACAACAAAGACCTCGTAGACTATCACAAGCAGCTCCTTTCATTTGCCTATGGAAGACGTTTCAACGGTGAATAGGACACCTCTTGAGTTTTGCCAATAAAAAGCACAGGGAGGCAGGCCTCGCAGATGACAAAAAGGTGAAACTGGGATACGTATTTTCAACCTCATTCGCTAAAGACCATTCGTCTTGGAAGCATTGATGAGGTCTGCCCTTTCATCCTTCCGTTTGACCATTCATGCAGATAATTACGCCCTTCCCACTGCAGCCGTCCATTATTAATGCTTTTAGTCATTTGCTGCATTTTGACTTCGTCTACAAACATGCCTCTTAGAGGTATAGTCATACGATTTAGGTTACGGTTCGGCCGTCGGTTGTGACGATGTCAACCGTGTGCTAACAGCAAGCTGAGAGTAGATATGGTGACCTGTGCGTGAATTGGATTATGGTGGTAGTAAATTGCTCTGCGCAATCAGTCCTCTATCTTTCACCCTGACATAAGTCCAGAGTCAAGTTTTAGTCAAAAAGACTGAAGGACGGTTTTTAGTTCATAAGTAACAATGACGAAATTGGGGATGTTGGATTATTCTTACGAGATAAAAAGCGGGAACGGTGACGTACATCCATAAACCGGATGGACAGCAGTTTCGATCCAAAAGACATTAATGTGATATTTGTATCACATTTGGTTTTATTGTTTAACGAGCAATGACGATGAAAATGAGTTAGATCATTAACGGATTCAGGAAATGCTAGTTTATTCTTACGAGATAAAGAGCTGGAAAGGCGACGCCCGTCCCTATCCCGTGTAGACAGCAGTTTCGATCCAAAGACGGGAAAGTGATATTGATACCAGATTTGGTTTTGTTGTTTAGCGAGAAATTGATAAAATGCAAATAATGATATTATGCAAAATGATGGTGAGAATGAGTTAGATCAAATGCCTTGCTGACGTGGTGTGCTAAATAAAACTGCAGTGCTACAGATGACCACCGCCCTGTCGTTATATGACAAAATGAATTTTAAGTTTCTTCGAATAGTAGCTGCAGTCTCCCACACTGCTAGTTGGTGAATCACCGGTCTAAATATGTTCAGCAATTCTTCATACGTACATTTGCGGCCAGCACCAGTGTGAGTACGATATCTGGTGTGCCTGTAGAGAACAGGTCATGCATTTATCGAATTTGCTCTATTATTTTTAGAATCTCATTCTTGACCCCAGTGTACGTTAATCATCGAAAGCTGTTAAGGGCGTGTTTCCATAGTTTCCTTTGACACCTTAAATACCAGCGTTCAGACTATGTAGATGAGGTTAAATCGAGTGCACAACTACATGTTAGTTTTTGATATCTCAATGCTGACATAGACACTGATGAAAACCTCTACCTGCATTGTCTTTGACTAATGGGACAGACCGCGGTTTTGGACACATGGGATACTGTGCTAGAGTGTTTGCTTTACGTGTGAAACAGGATCCCTGAAGATAAAGCCGGACACAATATTATAAATTCAAGTTTATTACTTGCCTGACTGGTGCTGTAAGTCCGCTGTTAACGAATCAGGGTTCAAATAATTCAAATTAGTTAGATTGATGAGTTTTTATACTTGAATATCGATCTCTAGTTTGCAGGCGCTTTTCCATCAGAAAATATATTATGTGATTGGAAGTAAAATTGATTGAAGCATAATCATCGTGGTAACAACTGCCTTCAGAACACATGCACATTCATAGCTTACACGGAATTTGACTGCTGCAATTACCGCTGTGCTTTTGCGCATATCCTCATACAGATTCCCATAAGAGATTTTTTGTGATCGATCTTCGGATATCCTGGGGTGATTAAGTTGGTTTTAACAATCGTTCTGATTTATGTAACGTCAGTTTTGGCAGTACGCGATGCTTGGTAATTCGAGTCAGTACGAGAATCTGCTGTCCAACTCTGAGGCGCCAACCGCGGAACTGCTAAAGGCCATCGGGAAGGCCACATTACCGAAATGCCTGTGTCATGTGTGGGACGATGCTCGACTCCCGCAGAAGACCCCTGTCTTCGGCGCGTCGAACCAGGACGTATCCGGGATTAGGCGCTGCTATTGTGCCCCTATCGGAATGTGCATAATCTTGTATAGAGTTTTGTCAGTAACAAACCTCAGTCTTATGTAGTGCTGTAGACATTCCCAAACTTGGTGACCTAACTCATGAATTTTGTCGAAATTTAGTAATGACTTTCATGCACTCGTAAATCGACAGCATTTTATTAATACACTATCTATTTTGATTTATTACAAGGTTAATCGAATAAAATATATGTAAAATATTAATGGCAGTGTTGCGTTCTTTGGCAACGCCGATTTATTTTGAAAAGCGCAATATCCCGACAACGTCAGCAATGGCTCTAATTTAATAAACATTGTTTGTAGGTGCATAGAGTGTATGCTTTCACCAAAAACGTAGTAAATATTAAAGGACAATTTAAAAAATTCTAATAATACAGTTTCAGTAAAGCTGACATCTAGATATCGTTAAATAGGTAGTGCGATTTCATATATGACGGTTTGTTATCTGCTTACATTCGGAGTGTACATTCCAAAACATTTTTCGGGGTTTCATGTTATCCTTGAATCGTTTGGGTTAACTGATTTGGGGTTCAATAAGCGAAAGTGGATTTTGCTGTATTTTACCGATGGGGAAGTCGTAGAAACAAAGGTTTTTATAAGATGAAATGCCATGAGGCAGATCGATGCCTAATAAATTTAAACAGAACTTACAGGCGTGATCGTAACCATACCATTTTGCGTGTATAGAGAGAACCATTTTCCGTTCAATAAAATTGCACATCAGACATCAAATAAACTTTTAAGTTCAGCTTAATCTGTTTATTAAAACTCTGACGGGCAAATTACTATTCTTTCAACTAAAAAGTCGCTCAGATACGGAACTGGAATCTACGACATGTATTAGCATAGGCAATTGCCCGAATATATTCCAACGGCTGACACTTCTGTTGTTGCTAACGGGTGCTATCCTAGTAGTTTAAAGTCGCTTGATGGGACACTATAAGTCATGCGAAAAGAATCACTGGAGTCCAGACGATGCCCGGGATCGAGAACATGCAGGCGAATGTCGCTGATTACGCTCCTAGTTTCGCCTTTCCCCTGTCATACCTGGAGGTGTTCTCACATCCGCTAGGATAGGCGACGACTCGTGCAATTAATACAACCTGCACCGTAGGAGCGAGTGAAGGAGGCGGTGCACATTGATGTTGTATAGGTTTGCGACCCACCTTTACCATTGCCGACTGGAATGGAGCTGGTAGAGAATAGTATTATAACATTTACTGCTGGGAATGTTCGACAGAGAGACTGAACAAGGCGTATTCTAGAAAGTTTATTCTCAGCGTCCTCTTTGCCAAGGGCGCTGCCCGCCTTATGAATATAAACAACAACGTCTCCTGTCTTCGACCTTTTTTCTGTCTGGTTTCAACCAAATTAAGAACCGCAAATGTCACAGGGTACATTGGTCTGTGGAGTATTTCGCAGACGCGTCATCAAACAATACAAAATCGGCAAACCGTGCGCCTAGGCTTTTTTGCTTGTAATCGATCTAGAAATATGATTAATCATTTTGTGCTAATTGTCCGCGTACAGTTGTAACAATATTGTTCAGCAGCTGACCGACCATACATGAAATGACCTGCCACCATAATATGTTGTGCAAGCGAGAAAATTTGATTTCATTTTTTTCCTTCAGCTATAGAAAAATTGGCATTAAGCTGCTTACACATCCTTTTTTGATAAGAAAGTAGTATAAATAACCCAAATCTTTAAGTTTTATTTGAGGAATAGGCAAGGATAGGATTTTATAACCCTAGTCGGTTTAGAATGTATAGGTAACTGCTGTATTTCTTTTAAAAGCCCTTGTTTCGATTACAAATACGAGGCCGCAAGATGTCCCTCTATGGGTGTTATCTAACATTGATATAACCGCATAAACCAAATTGTTCCAATATGACTTTTTAATGATAAATTACTGGGCATGATGTTCTCGCTGCCCCTTCTCGTAATCCCTTTGTCTTACCTTGATTTTCCAGTTGCCCCAATGTATTTGTATTGCCTTTCCTTGTCGATGCTATACGCCGTGATCTACATATATCTTCCGGATGAGTAGTGAAATCGTTTTGTGCCATGTTGGAACTCGCCATACTATGCGTGCTGCACGGACCGTCGGCTGCTTTAAGGTTTACTTTGCCTCAGGTAGAACACGAGCACTCTACTTCTTGATATCTCTGAACGGTTTCTGTAGCCGAACGCGTATGCCTGACTTGTTTATTTATTTAAAAATACTTGTTCATAGCCCTTCTTATAAGCAATAATAAAACAGTCGAAGTTAGTTAGGGAGTGTGGCTACACAACTGATCGTTTCTGAAAAATATTTTCTTTTTTAAAAGAGGGAAATTAGTAGTAAAAACGTTGTTGCTCTTCCCTTACACCACTCGAAGTTGCCTACATCCTATTTGTACAGTCAGGCAGGCTGTTGAGTCATAACTCCTAAAGAAACATCCGACCGTGCAAATGCTACTGATTCAATTTCTCCATGAAACCGAGAACTTTGACGTTAAGATCAAAAGTCGAGACAGATGTTCCAAGTAGTCATTACAACGGAAATTGGACATAGTAGGGACAGCAAACTCAACGGTCTTTGTAGTTACGGGTGAATGAGAAACCTTGGTCGGATTTGGAACCTAAGTGTAGCTCAACACTCTTGTTTAAGGGAATCGTAACGCTTAAGATATGCCAAACACTTAAGGATGTCCAATTGATGTTTCAGATCGACGTTTGCTAAGTAGATGCAATTGACGCTGCAATCCGTCCAGGTAAAATTCTCGTTCATCCAAAAATGTGAGTTCCCGGGCATAAAATGGCCAAGATTAAATGCTATCCATGATAATAACCACAAGCGCGCAAGCAACGGAGAAGTAAAAACAAGTGAGCGCTCTCTCTTATTTATACTATGAAAGATAGGCATCTGCCGAGGTGTTCTTATAAGGATGATTCGTCATTTTACGTCCCATTACAAATGTGTTCAGCAATTCTTCATACGTACATTTGCGGCCCGCACCAGTGTGGGTAATCCATCTGGTGTGCCTGTAAAGAACAGCTCATGCATTTATCGAGTTTCATTTCTTATTCGTAGGAACCAAATTTTGACCCCAGTGAACATTGGTCATCGAATGATGTTAAGGGTATTTTTCCATAGTTCAAAATGACGCATTAAATAATAGCGTTCAGAGAATATATATGACGGAAAAAAGCACACATAAAAATATTCTGGTTTAAAATAACTCAATGCTGACTACGACACTATCCAGTAAACATACTTTACGCGAAGAAGGTAAGGATAAATTGCCACCGCAGAACACCGCAATGTGCATATATTCCTCCACTTGTTCCTGTGGAGCGGGTTATATTGGGCGCAGAAGTAGGTGCTCATCCAAGAGAATACGCGAACACCTCCGGGCATGGCTGGGAAAAGGCGAAACGAGGAGTACAAGCATCGAAGACACTAAATGAACAATTACGAAGATGTACATTAATTGTGCAGTTCCTATTTGACAGCCAACTCTATAGACAAGTAGACGGCGTTGCTATGGGCTCACACCATGGACATCTCCTAGCCGATGTCTTCATGGGCAAATTGGAGAGGTTCCAACTAAGCGATCAGATCGATAAGCTTAAAAATTACGGACGATATGTTGATTATATCTTTGCAATTGCCACTGCAGAAATGGACGTAGCTACTTTCTTAGATGCGACAAATCAGGCACATCCGCCAATCAAATTCGCGCTGGAGATAGAGACGACCGGTTTGCTACCGTTCCTACATGTTCTTCTAAGCAGGAAACCTAACGGGAGTGTCCTAAGAAGGATCTATCAGAAGAAAACCTGATTTGGACAGTACACGAACTTCGCCAGTTTCGCACCCCTCCAACAAAAACAAAATCTAGTCCAAAGTTAAGCACAAAGAGTTTGAACTTTCGTTCAACAGATAGCACCGATAGGGAGCTCAGAAAAATCCAGGACTTCCTCCGAGAAAACGAATATCCTGGCAGGTTAATTGCAAAGAACATTGCCGAAAGACCGGTCAAACCCGCCACAACGACCGCTGAAGAGATGATTTTGTCCCTTTCGAAGGGGAGGCGGCGAGTGAACTGCAAAGGAGACGCCATGATCAAGCTGTCTCCCAAACCTTACCAACAGCAAGCGTTCAAATATCATTCTCTACTAACCCTATTTTACGCGGAGAAGGTAAGGATAAGTTGCCACCGCAGACCACCGCAATGTGCATATATTCCTCCACTTGTTCCCGTGGAGCGGGTTATATTGGTCGCACGAGTCGGTGCTCATCCATGAGAATACGCCAACACCTCCCGGCATGGCTGGGAACAGGCGAAACGAGGAGTATAAGCATCGCCATTCTCGCGCATGTTGTCGATTCCGGACATCGTGTGGACCCCAACGAAGCTTTTCGTGTGATTTAGCAGGTCCCATCGAGCTACCCTAAGCTACTAGGCAAGGGCCCGTTAGCGACAGTGGAAGCGGCCGCCACTAGGTTACGAACGCCAATCTTATGCGCACAGAAGAACCACGTTCAGGCTCCGAGCCTACACTGGTCGAAGGTTGACTAACGATGCAACTTTCTCCGCGCACTTCCGCTCTCACCCCTCCCCTGACAATGATTACTAGTACCCCCCCCCCTTCGTCCTCCACATTCCCACACCCCGACTATGTTTGAAGGAGAACTTTTATCGATTTCTCTTACCACTGACATGTTTTACTTCTACCCCGTTCCTAAATAACTGTACTGGCCCGACGAGAATTCATCGAAAACTACGTGCGCTCGCCACCTGTTCTTCTGACTACTGCTATGGGAATTTTCGCAACTCTAAAACTGTGCAAAGATCCCTCAGTGTTGAGGGCACTCAATGGGTACCTACGTTTCAACACTGAGCTTGTGGAGGCGAACGTAATTGCCAAGTTTATCTGGGAATGCATTGAGAGAAACGAGTATCCAAACAACTAAGGTGAGCGCTGCGTCGTAGCCGTACAATTCTTACCACAGAAACCCTGAAAAGATACACTGAGAATCAAATGGAAAGTACCCTCGTAAAGATAGCAGAACTGAAGTGTCACGTGTGTCAACGCAGAGCCGTCCTAGACACCCCGTTAGACGACGAGAGACAAAAGTTCGACAGCTACACTCAATCCATAGGAAGAGAACGCGGAGAGGCAGCAAGTTCTGCGCTTCTTAGAAGTGTACATGAAATGAAACCACAAGCACGATTTCCAAAAATCCAAGTCGATACGTACACAACCAGTCTTATATGACACTTGATAAAACATCACTTGAAGCATTATCCCTTGCTCCTAAGTTTTGCATACCTCGTCGAAAATTAATTAGTTAGAATCGGAAAATCAGTTCGAAAACCTATGGAACCAAAGCCATGATAACGTGCCCATTTCCACAGACAGTATCCAACACTTTTAATCAACATTGGTGAATTGCAGTTATTAGTATCTGAACAAGGGACAAAAGTGTCGGGGATTGCTGACTACAGCACATGTGGAAAAGTTAAGAGAACTTCGATAGAACAAAGATTTCTTGGTAACTGGACCGGACAAAGAAACAGGCGTTGTTATAATGGACAGATTGGACTACGTAGCGAAGATGCAGTCCATAATATCAGACCAGATTAAATTCAGGAAGGTAGACAAAGAAAAGGATTGCAAGGAAGAAGTAGAGACGAAACTGTCAGACTGTCAAAGAAGGCTCCACACAGGGGCTCGCATAAGCGACCGTGACCTAGAACACCTCCGACCAGTAAGCACCCATATCCCTCGACTATATGGTCTACCTAAGATCCATAAGGAAGGCCTGCCAGTCCGTCCGATTTTAGGCTTGCGAAACTCTCCGTATCATGCGATAGAGAAGTGGCTAGCAGAGAAACTCAAGTCCGTACAGCGTCAGATATCACCACGCGGCTACCGAGATACCTTTGAATTCATAGACGACATCAAAGACCTTAACGTCAATGGCATACTGATGTTCTCGCTAGACGTGTCATCAATTTTTGCAAACGTTTCGGTCACCGAGACAGTTGATTACATAAGTGATTTTCTATCTGCCAGTCAGCAGGAAATGGGAATTCCAACGAAGACACTAAATGAACAATTACTAAGATTTACATTAAATGTGCTGTTCATATTTGACAGCCAATTCTATAGACAAATAGACGGCATTGCTATGGGCTCACACCATGAACATCTCCTAGCCGATGTCTTCATGGGCAAATTGGAGAGGTCCCAACTAAGCGATTTCTACAATTGCCACTGCAGAAATGGACGTAGCTACTTTCTTAGATGCGACAAATCAGGCACATCCATCGATCAAATTCACGCTGAAGGTCGAGACGGCCGGTTCGCTCGCGTTATTAAATGATCTTTTAAGGAGGAAATCTAACGGAAGTGTCCAAAGAAGGATCATTCGGAAGAAAACCTGATCTGGATAATACACGAAATTCGCCAGTTTCCTACGACTCCAACAAAAGCAAAATCTAGTTCAAAGTTTAGCACAAAGAGTTGGAAATTTTGCTCACCAGATAGCACCGAGAAGAAGCTCAGAAAAATCCAGGACTTCCTCCGAGAAAACGGATATCCTGGCAGGTTCATTGCAAAGAACATTGCCGAAAGACCGGTCAAACCCGCCACACCGACCGCCGAAGAGATAACTTTGTCCTTTTCGAAGGGGAGGCGACGAGTGAACAGCAAATGAGACGCCTAGATCAAGCTGTTTCGCAAACCTTCCCAACAGCAATGTTTCAAATATCACTATCTACAAACCCTATTTTACGCGGAGAAAGTAAGGATAAGTTGCCACCGCAGACCACCTCAATGTGCATATATTCCTCCACTTGTTCCCGTGGAGCAGGTTATATTGGTCGCACGAGTCGGCGCTTATCCAAGAGAATACGCGAACACCTCCCGGCATGGAAGGGAAAAGGCGAAACAAGGAGTATACGCATCGCCATTCTCGCGCATGTTGTCGATTCCGGATATCGTGTGGACCCCAACGAAGATTTTCGTGTGATTTAGCAGGTCCCATCTAGCTACCCTGAGCTACTAGGCCATGGCCTGTTAGCGACAGTGGAAGCGGCCGCCACTAGGTTACGAACGCCAATCTTATGCGCACAGAAGAACCACGTTCAGGCTCCGAGCCTACAGTGGTCGAAGGTCGACTAACGATGCAACTCCCTCCGCGCACTTCCGCTCTCACCCCACCCCTGACAATGACTACTAGTACCCGCTCCCCCCTCCCCCGCTATCCCACACCCCGCCTATGTTTTAAGGAGAACTTTTATCGATTTCTCTTATCGCTGACATGCATTACTTCTACCCCGTTCCTAAATAACTGTACTGGCCCGACGATAATTTATCGAAAACTACGTATGCTCGCCACCTTTTCTTCTGTTTACTGATGAAATCCTCTACCTGCACTGCTTTTGCTAAAGCGACAGATTACGGTTTTGGACACTTTTGACACTGTGTTTGAGTGTTTGCTTTACGTTTGAAGCGGGATCCCCGAAGATAAATCCGGTCAAAATATCATACAGTTAATGTTATGGCTTAGGCGACTTGTGATGTACGTCGGCTGTCTACGAATCGGGGTTCAAATAATTCAATTTAGTTAGACTGATTAGTTTTTATATTCGAATCTCGATGTCTATTTTGCTGGCGCTTTTCGATCAGAAAATGTATTATGTGATTGGAAGTTAAATTAATTTACGCTCAATCATTGTGGTAAGAACTGCTTTCAGAACACGGAATTTTACTGCTGCAATAACGGCTGCTTTTTTGTGCATATCGTCACACTGATTCGAAAATAAGTTTTGTTATTTTAGGTCGTCAGTTTTCCTGGGATGATTTAGTTCGGTTTATTAATCGTTTTGATTTATTTAACGTCAGGTTTGCCAGCAAGTGATGCTTTGTATTTCGAGTCAATACGCGAATCTACTGTCAAACTCTCAGACGCTAGCCGCAGAACTGTTAAATTCTATCAGATAGGCCACATTAATGAAATGCCTGTGTCATGTGTGGGAAGATGCTCGGCAACCACAGTAGCCTACTGTCTTCGGCGTGTCGAATAGCGACATATCCGAGATTTGGCGTTGTTATTGTGCCTCTATCGGATTGTACGTAATCTTGCGTAGTGTTTTGTCAGTAACAAACTTCAATCTTGCCTAGTAATGTAGGCATTTGTATGTACGTTTTCCTGTAATGCTTGCATCAAACACTCTCTGATAAGTTTAAGTTGGAATCTTTAACCTCAGGCGGATAAACCCCTTTAGTGAATAATCTCATCATCATCATCATCATCATCATCATCATCATCATCATCATCATCATCATCATCATCATCATCATCATCATCATCATCATCATAATCATCATCATCATCATCATCATCATCAGCATCAGCATTATCTTCTTCTTCTTTTTCTTCTTTTTCTTCTTCCGCTTCTCTTCTTCTCACATCTTTTCCCGCTTCTTCTTCTTCCTTCTCTTCTTCTTCTTCTTTTTATTCTTCTTCTTCTTCTTCTTTTATTTCTTCTTCTTCTTCTTGTCTTTGTTCTTCTTCTTCTCCGCCTTCTTCTTCTTTTTCTTCTTCCACGTCTTCCGCTTATTTCGCTTATTACGCTTCTTCGTCTTCTTTTTTTTCTTCTTCCGCTTCTTCCGCTTCTTCTTCTTTTTCTTCTTCTACTTCTTCTTCTTCTTCTTCCAAGTCTTCTTTCTTTTTTTCCCGCTTCTTCTTCTTCTTCTTTTTCTTCTTCTTCTTGCTCTTGTTCTTGTTCTTCTTGTTCTTCTTGTTGTTCTTCTTTTTCTTCTTTCGCTTCTTCCGCTTCTTCTTCTTCTTCTTCTTCTTCTTCTTCTTCTTCTTGTTCTTGTTTTTCTTGTTTTTCTGCTTTTTCTTCTTCTTCTTCTTCTGCTTCTTCTTCTTCTTCCCCTTCTTCTTCTTCTTCTTCTTTTTCTTCTTCTTTTTCCGCTTCTTCTTCTTCTTCTTCTTCCTATCAACTAGTTCCTATAAACTCACATCCTCGTTTGTATGGGTAGGATATTGATAGGTGCACATTCGTCAAGTTTTATAAGGCAAACTGAATTAGTATACCACTATGCATCCAAATACCACATCATCTTAATTCTCTGTCCGAACACTTATTTGTGTATACGATGCTACTGTCTATATTTTAGTAGAGTTTGCTTTGTCAATTTACCTATTTCGTCAATTTTGTTGTGGGTAAAAACTGACACTCATTTCGGCTCCCTTCAGATAATCTATATAGCACCAATTTTATACGACACTATTGTGTGTGTACCAACTACTGAACAGTGCATTTAATAGTGCCGTGTTTACAAGACTGTGGTTGTTTTTACTGTAAAGTTTCGATAGTTCTCCTATAGCTGCTTGATTTTTCAGTTTTCCCACTTTTTGATACGCTTACCTTTGTTTGTTACATATATGACTGAACAGAAATAAGAGAGATCGCATAATACGTGATAAATGATATAGTGGGATGTATGTGACTCGTTTCGTAGATTAATCGCCATGCAAACAAACTTGAGCAAACCAAAAGGAACTGGTAGGGCCGCTCCACGCACTTCCTGAGTAGTGCTGGAGTCCGGTTAAATGTCTGACCCAAGTTGACCGTCGAGAAAACGGTCCTTCCAAAGAGAGCTCCGGCAAAGTCTTCAAGGCGACGAAACGGACATCATTTTGGAATGTTAATGTTGTTTATGACTCTTTAATCGCCGTGAGGATACCAACTATTAATCAGCGGTTTAATAAACATGCTTGTTGGCGACGTCCAAGGACTGTCAGTTTGTTTACACATTTCTTGTTGAACTGTCTTAATAACTATTGCGTTATCGGATGTTCATTTTTATTCAGAGAACGGATTAAGATATATTTACATACTGCGTAAAACAGAAAACTTACCCGTTAAACCGTTCGAACGCCCACAACGCAGGATTGCAAGGCACCCACTACTGATCAACTTAAAAGTTAAACATACGTCAACTAATAGCTTATCGTTTTATGCAGTCAAAGGGTGCCATGCATGACTTGTCAGATTCCATAGTTAAGATGGACGATGTTGCATATTTCACGATAAACGTTAATAAACGGCAAGATAAAATCTTTTATTAATATGCATCTAGTGATGTTCTAAATTTTATAATTACAGAGTTTATTAAAATAAATGACAGACATCCTTCTAAGCATAGAATTCTAGCACGACGTGTTGTATTACAAAATGGGCCCAAGAAAGAATAGTTTTACATCTTTAAAATAAGATATATCTCAAGTTACGAAAGTGTTGGGAATCAGTAGGGAATTTATCGAACACTACGTACGCTCGCCACCTGCTCATCTTTTTACTGATGAAAACCTCTACCTGCACTGTTTTTGGCTAATGGGACAGATCACGGTTTTTGACGCTTGGGACACAGTGCTAGAGTGTTTGCTTTACGTGTGAAACAGGACCCCTGAAGATAAGGCCGCGCAAAATATCATACATTCAAGTTTATGGCTTGCCTGACTGGTGATGCACATCCGCTGTCTACGAAGCAGGGTTCAAAAAATTCGAATTAGTTAGCTTGATTCGTTTTTATTTTCGAATCTCGATGTCTACTTTGCAGGCGCTTTTCGATCAGAAAATATATTATGTGTTTGGAGGTTAAATAAATTGAAGCACAATCATCGGGGTAAGAACTGCCTTCAGAACACATTCATTGCTTACATGTTTTTGTTCGTTTTGTCAGACGAATTTCCAAATGAGATTTTTTGTGTTAAATCGACAGTTATCCTGGGATAATTTGTTTTTAACAACCGTTCTGCTTTATTTAACGTCAGTTTTGGCAGCAAGTGATACTTTGTATTTCGAATCAGTAAGGAAATCTGCTGTCGAATTCTCAGGCGCAAACCCCGTAATTGTTTCAGTTTTCCGACATTTTGATATGCTTTCCTTTCTTGTAACATATGGGGGTTTCGAAGATGCAACACCGACGTTTCCCTCAAATAAGTTTTAAAGACTTTAAAAAATAAATTAAAGATTAAAGGCAGTGTTGCGTTGTTTAGAAATGCCCATTTATTTTGAGAAGCGCAAAATCCCGAAAACGTCAGAAATGGCTCTAACTTAGTAAACTACGTTCTTATATGTGCAGAATGTATTCCTATACTAAAAACCTAGGAAATAGGAAAGCAGATGTAACATCACGTCTAGTCGTATTGTTTTTATAAGTGTACATCCAAACACCCTTTAGTGTGATTTCATGTATGACGGTTTGACAACTGCCTACATTCTGAGTGAAGATTCCAAAAGAGTTTTCCTATGATTCGTTTAAGTTTTGACTCGCTTGAAGTAAATGAAATAATTTTCAACCATATAAGCTGGATTTTTATTGATTTCACCGATGCGGATGTCGTAGGATTAAAGCTTTTCATAAGATAACATACCAAGAGACCGGTCGGTGCCTAATAAATAAAAATAGAACTGACAGGCGTGATCGTAAACATACCATTTTCTAAAGGCAGTTTGGCGAGCATTCATCTGCTTTCAATAAAGTCTCTTCAGGCCTGTAAATTTATATTTATACCGAAGTAATGAAAAAGACACGGGCAAGTAAATAATTTAGCTGTAGCTCGGGTTTTGGGAGGGGTTGGAGGGGGATATTAAAGCACCACAAATCCAGTCAGCGTCAGGGAGAAGGTGTGTCCCGGTGAATTTAATTACATGCGGGTATCTGGCTTGCTGGCTTTAAACCATGGCAAATGTGGGACCTGTATAAAGTTCTTCTGTGCGCATAGGACCGGTCCGCGTAGCCTGATTGTAGCCGCATCTGCCGTAACCAACAAGCGCCGCCCAAATCATTTTGGATAGCTTAATGGGACTTTGTAAATAACTCTGAAGGCCTCTCTGGCGTCTACACGGTCGTCTGTGTCCACCATGTGAGCGAGAATCAAGCCGTTCATATGAGCCTTTCCTAGCCTTGCTGGAAGATGTTCTTTTATTCTTTTGGATGAACGCCGCCTCGTGCGGCCAATATATTCTGCTCCAGGGGAGCAGGTGAAGGAGTAAATACACGTAGAGGTGGTCTGAGCTGGTAGTTTATCCTTGCCCTCTCCGTATAGGAGGGGACTGTTAGAGAACAGTGCGCGGGTGTCAGCTGCTGGCAAGGTCTGTGATGCAGCTTGAGTTAAGCGTCTTCTTAAAAGTTCACTTGGGGCATCCTCCTAAAGTGGGACCCTGATGAAGAGCCTTTTCTTGCTTGACGTCAGGGTCGGCGACTTTTGCAGTCTTTCGGCCATGATCTTAGCAATTCATCAATCACGATACCCGTTCTGGCGAAAAAGACTTTCGATGATTTTATGCTCTTTCTTTACCCTACCATTTTCTATTTACAGAGAGAACTTTTCTTCCGTTAAATTAAATTGCCCTTTTTGTTCGTTTTTGATTACGTTGAGTTTCAGATCGGCCTCGAAATATTGCTGAATACTTCACGGTTTTCAGTGTTTTTACCCGATCGTCCATAAGAACAGATTCCGAATTACCTGTCTGTTGAGAATTTTAGGGCACGATTATTCTTGAAGACATTGACCGAATTAATGAGTGATTGAACGCCCCTTTTCACGAAGATGGTCGTTTCTTCACGTGTTAAGACTCATTCAAACATAAAACTTCATTTTCAAGATAAATGGCTGTCCACAACGAAAGTCAGCGACGAATATGTCTTTGATCAATAGAAAAACTTTCTCTAATAAGTTAATTCTTTAAGACGTGATTTATTAATGCACTCTGTTGACGGATATCTGTGTACTTTGCATTTTTGCACGTGGAGGCCAAGTAAAAATTTGACCGTTTCTTTCGCGCTCCGAAACAATGCTAATATTTCTCTATCGTTAGCGTAAGAGCATGCCTTTCTATCTACGCTAAGGCCATTTCTACTGTTTTTACTTACTTTTAGACACCGCTTATCGATTATGAAATCCCATATAAATACTGATCTTGTAATGCAACTATTGTTGTTTTGCTCGTTCTATTTCTGAATCAAGTATACACAGAAGCTAAGCTACACGACAAGTGGTGTTTCAGATGTTTAAGGCTAGAAGTGATCATTCGGTGGTGGTCATTTATGTGACATCAAGTAAAATTATCCAAACGGTAAAACTACTTCATCCCATTTAATCCAAGTGGTCGCAATCTGCGTTATTACTGCACTTTAGGGCCCACAATCGCACAGATACCCTAATTTGACGTATAGGAATTGATAAAACTTCTGGTTTTCTTAAAGTAACCTTTTGTGTTGGGAGGTTGATCCTCATGGTTAATATCGGACAAAAATAAATTTTCAAGTTCGGCTAAATCTGTTTATTAAAACTCTCGCGAGCAAATTACTATCCTTTCAATTAAGAAGTCGCTCAGATGCGTAACCAGAATCTAGGACATGTATTAGCATAGGCAATTGCCCGAATATATTCCAACGGCTGACACTTCTGTTGTTGCTAATGGGTGCTATCCTAGTAGTTTAAAGTCGCTTGATGTGACATTATAAGTCATGCGAAAAGATTCACTGGAGTACAGACGATGCCCGGGATCAAGATCATACAGGCGAATGTCGCTGATTACGCTCCTAGTTTCGCCTTTCTCCTGCCATACCTGGAGGTGTTCTCACATCCGCTAGGATAGGCGACGACTCGTGCAATTAATACAACCTGCTCTGTAGGAGGGCGTGAAGGAGGCGGTGCACATTGATGTTGTAAAGGTATGCGACCCACTTTTACAATGGCCGACTGGAATAGATCTGGTAGAGAATAGTATTATAACATTTACTGCGAGGAAGGTTTGACAGACAGGCTAACCAAGGCGTCTTATAAAGAGTCCATTCGCAGAGCCCCACCCCTCCCCCCTAAACAACGGACTTTCAGAAATAGCGTTGTCTTTTTGGTAGTCAGTGCTGTGGGTTTTTTCGATCGCTCAGCAAGAGGACGCCGCAAATGGACTCATGAGAAGGCGCCTTGAACAAGTTGTTTCACGGACCATCCCAGCAGCAAGAGTTCAAGTAGTGTTTTCGACCAACCCCGTCTTAGGCCGAGAAGGTATGACAGACTATTAGCTGAGACCACCCCCATGTGCATTTACTCCTTTACTTACCTTTGTGGAGCAGACTATACTGATCTTACTAGTCGGCGAGGACGTCTGCCGGCATGGATGAGGAAAGGTGGAGTAAAGAGCATAAGACAGTTCGGCCGCCGACTACGATGTCGTCCACCGTGTGCTACACAGCTGGGTGCAGCAGGTACGCGACTTTCACGCGAATCCACTTATCATGACAGTAGACTTGCGCAACATGTACCGCATTCTGTATTCGCCACTCCTCTCCTGGACTCGGTGCCAAGACAGAGTCAAGAGGACCGGAAGCGGGGAAGGGCGTGGGTGGCTGACACAGCCGGACCCATAGCTAGGCGTGCAACCATTCCACCTGGCCCACAACATACACTACACCAGGACTTTTCACCAAAAACATCAGCAACACCCCAACAGCAGTCAGCAGGAAAGGGATGATGGTTGGACAGTCATACCCAATACCTGTATACCCAGCGGGAGCAATTGTCAGGGAACTGCTAGCGCATATCAGACTGCGAGAACCATGGTTTACTGATAATGGCGGACCTTTTGAAGATAAGAGCACACACAGCTCCATCCTTGCGCACATCTTTGATTCTGGGCATCGTGTAGAGCACAACGAAGCTTTCCGTGGCATTTACAAGATTCCACCTATCCTAAGGGACTGGGTCAGCGCTTGCTAGCAACAGCAGAAGCGACTGTTCTCAGACTACGGAGGTCGGTCCTGTGCGCGCAGAACTTCCTGCAAGCTCTGCGGCTACCTTGGGCAAGGTCCGATTAACTGTATGCATGTCTCCGCGCCCTTGTCCTCTCCCATGTGACACGACGCTACCTAACTCTCACTGTCACTTAGTACCTCGCCTGCGCCCTCCTCGTATTCTCAAACCCGTAATCGATTGTTAGAATCGCTCACACGTGTCAGTTTGTACCTCGTTCCAGCATAAATGTACTGGCCCGATCAGAATTTATCGAAAGCATGTGTAAATGCATGTGCCAATTGCTCTTCTGAAACGCTCGATGGTGATGTTGAAAACTCAAACGTGCTTTTGTCAGAAATCCCTGACCTTTTGGCGCCTTTTTAGGTATTGAAAACTGCAATTTACCAGTGTCGATCGAGAATGTTGGACGAAAGCAAATGAGCGCTGGCTTGGTTTCAGAGGTTCACGAACTAGGTTTCTAATTCCAACTGATTAACTTTTCGACGGGCAGGCAAAACTGGGGACCAAGTGATCATACTTTAAATGATGTTTTATTAAGGATCATATAATATCGGTTGTGTACGTACAGACAGGGATCTTTCGGAGGTCGAATTTGTGGTTTCATTTCATGCACTGTTTAAAGAAACGCAGAATTCTATGCCTCTCTGCGTTTTCTTCGCATCGACTGCGTCTAGCTGCCTTATTCTTGTCTTTCCTCCTACGCCAGTGTGTCGCGTAAGGCTGCGCGTTGACACAGGTTACGCTTAAGTTTCTCTTTCTTTATAACGGTGCCTTCCAGTTGATTCTTAGCGTATTTGTTCATAGTTTCTCCAGTAATACTTGTATAACTTTGCCGCAGCGCCTTCCAACAGTGGTTCAGACACTCGTTTCTTGTTCCTCCGTCTTTTCGCAAATATATTTTACAAAAATTCAAGATCATTTGATGACATATAGCTGTGGTTTTGCTTAATATAATTGTTCAGGGAATTACTTCTCACTGCGCCATTGGTAGATGCGATGTTCAGTTAGGTGGTGCATACTCACCTAACCTCAGTAAAATATGCCTGGTGGGACAGCAGTTACGCAGATATGCTAGGTGTAAAACAGCTTGCTATGCTGTCCGAATATGAAAGCCGGCATTTCCATGCACGCCTCGCGAAGTAAAATTAGTTTTGTATGGCTTCAGTGAACGGTGTGCGAAGTCATATTTGCTGACAAAAATTACGAACGGCGGCGGATTGCCACTATGACTTGGGTTATTTTTATGCCTAAATGATTGCTAAAACAATGCCCAATCCCGCTGTGGTCCGTAGTTGTCCTGTTTGTGTACTTTACAACATGATTATATGACGATTTGCTTTTGAAAAAGACCGTTACAATCACACCACCTTTACACGTGACTGTTAGACTCCAGTCAAACTAGCAGGCGACATCAACTTTCGCTAATTCCTGTTGGCATTTATTTATCCATCTCATCGGGAATTATTCATTGTGCATTTTAAATTGTCCACAAACCATAACTGCTTAATCTGCGTTCTCCTGCCAAAGGCCCTTCCCCCCCTTATCCCCGTGATGGAACTACCGGATTACTGCTTACGCACTTACTTCAATTTTAATGGTCAAATTTACGAGCAAATCCAGGGAACCCCAATGGGTTCCCCGATTTCGGGCTATCTGGCTGAGGCGGTCAGGCAGGAACTGGTAGCTCGCGTCTTTCAGTCCTAAAAGCCTAAGTTCTGGATGACCTACGTGGACGACACCTTTGCCATCTTACGCCGGGACGTGAAAGACGACGTTAAACGGCAATTTAACTCGGTCTTCCCACAAATTCAATTTACCATGGAGGAAGAAAAAGACGGAGTGCTTCCTTTCCTCGACGTTCAGGTAACGATGCAAGAAGACGAAACCCTCCAGACTGGTGTCTTTCGAAAAGCGACAAACACGGAGAAAATTCTCCACTACAACAGCGTGATACCCTATAGCACCTCTTCCTGGCCAATGGATATCCGCGCAGTTTCGTAAACAAATGCTTATGCCAAAGACATACGAGGGCCGACCGTGAGAACACGCAAATTCCTGCAACCTTCCTTGTCCTGCCTTACGTGAGAAAGGTCTCCGAAGCCACTGAGCGCATGCTCAGGCCATTAAGCGTGGGCGTTGTACACCGAACGGAGGCCACCATCCGCTGCTTACTCATGCTACCCAAGGACCGGCTACCGCCTGCAGACACGTCAGCCGTCATTTATCGCGTCAAATGTCTAGAGTGTCTGGCCAACTACTGTGGCATGACGGACAAACGACTGCGCACGCGCGTGCATGAGCACGCCTTAGCCGTAAATCGAAAGGATGTACGCTCGCACGTCGTCATGCACAGCCTAGAAAATAATCACGTGTTCGACTTTGGCGGTGCCCAAGTGCTCGGCCGAGCCGAAAGCAAGCTGGCAAGAGAAGTAATCGAAGCCTGGCAATCAGATGCCAACTCGATTAACCGCAGTATTGATCTACCAGCGCCATAAGAGGCCATCAGGCACCACTTGCGCGCGAGAGGAAGGCCAATAAGAGGCGAGCGGTATCGACCTATCAGGCGGGAGCGCGAATGGCCCATTTAAACCATGTATTTCTCATTTGGCCTGTCTCCGTTGATGTGCTCGAGTACGAGTAAGAAACGTCAGATGAGTAAATCTTCCTCCCCCGAGAATGCCTTATCTCCTTTTTCCATTTCTACACCTGGGGTCAGCCTTTTCGTTTATATCCCTGAGACTTCCGGGCGCGAAGCGATTCATCGAGCGCGATACTGGGCAATATATTCCTGTAGACAGGGATCTACATGGGTCCAATTGGCCTTTCTGTACATCTGCCTGAGGTCGGATATTATGCCAAGGAGCGTTTCTTTAAGACCACCAGCTAGAACTGACTTAGGCCTCGAGGTCGCCTGGAGCTGCAGCCGACGCCTACTGAGGGCCTTCATCAAATAATGTCACATTTGTCTGCGGAAATACGACAGGGAAATCGAAAGTAAGAAAGCGACATGTGCAGCATACCTGGACGAGCAAACAATGGGAAACCTGAAGAGCTGGATCTTGATTAAGGTAAACGAGGAGCCAGACAAGAAGAAGACCCAGTGCGTAACCTAAAACAAGCACAAGCACCCGTGCGCGAACCGTCAGCCGTCCACAACCTCTCATCTAAACAGCTGACAGACGACCAAATTAACTTGCTTCAACATGAATCCGACTACAACACAGGAGACGCACAGCCAGTAGATTTTATCGCTGCACTAGAAGTGGCCCTGTCAAAAACGGATGCCGCAGAAGACTCCAAGAACGCGATTCACCAACGAGTCGCATCCCTCATCATAGCCCATAGGCCACGCCGAACCATCGCCTCAGCGGAGCTCAAGGCCATAAGGGAAGTAAGGAATGACGAAGGAATTATCATTGTTCCAGCGGACAAAGGTCGGGCAACCGTGGTCCTAGACAAGTCAGAGTACGTGACGAAAGCCCAAGAGCTACTGAACGACAACCAGTCATACTAGGTCGTTGACACCGACCCAATGAAAACACTGGTAGGCGAAATTAACAAGAGCCTGAACCAAATGAGGAACCAAAAGTTAATATCCGAGAAAGATCGGAGAGAGATGAAACCGCAAGACGCTGCCCTAGCGCGTTTCTATGGTCTGCCGAAAATCCACAATCCGAATAATCCCCTACGACCCATTGTAGCGCTGAAAGGCACGCCTATCTACGGACTGGCTAAATGGCTCACCAAGCATTAAAAGAGACTGACGGATGGCTCAGAACACACCGTCGTATCTTTAACACACTACCTGGAAAAACTCAAAGGGGTTGTAATAGCCCCCGACGAGGTGAGACTATCCTTTGACGTCGTCTCTCTATTCATCTCCATCCAGAAATAATTGGCCATGGAAGTGATCAGTGACCTACTGGGGAGAAAGTACGACGGAGAGGGGAACCCGTTAAAGCTGAAGCACGTGATGCAACTGCCGGACTACCGCCTACGCACTTATTTCAATTTTAATGGTCAAATTTACGAGCAAATCCAGGGAACCCCAATGGGGTCCCCGATTTCCGGCTATCTGGCTGAGGCGATCATGCAGGAACTGGTAGCTTGAATCTTCCAGTCCTACAAGCCGAAGTTCTGGATGCGCTACGTGGACGACACCTTTGCCATCTTACGTCGGGACGCGAAAGACAACTTTAAACGGCAATTGAACTCGGTCTCCCCACAAATTCATCTTATCTATGTATATAATCAGCGAATAAAAAAGGAAAATGAGGGTCTCTAGCGCAACGTTTTGACGCAGTTTTCATAATTAGGAATTTTAATCTGGGATAATCATTTCCTGGACGGCCGACATGCAGTTCGGAAGAGCATTCTCCACTGTGACAATGGCCTTCCACTTGCACAAGACTACGAAATACTCTAGGTGATGTGCGGCGGCAACATTTTAACAGAGTACAAAGTGCACGCACGCATTGTCTGGCGGATCTCATTAAACGTTGGCCGAAAGCGTAAAATAAATTTTTGACCGAAAGTATAAATTATATTAGGTTGTTCTATAGAATATTGGACGACACAATCCCAAAATAATTCATTCGCTCCAGGATTCCGACTTTTAACTGAACTCTCAATGTTTCTGCAAAGCCGGCGTTGGGAAAACAGTAAATACTCACTTCAATGATTGTTGATGTTCTTATAAATTCAAAAGCATTTTATAGAATACATGTCCAAAAGTATCGTTCTGCGTTTGCTTAGTAGCATAAATGTGATGTGCTCTTAATCCCGGATGGCTTATTTGCTGTTTTATATTTACACCTCGCAATATGTAGCCGTCCGAATTTATATTCACCTGGGCCTACAACGAAAGTCCTCTTTTTCATGATGCCCATGTGTGAAAACTCCGTCTAAAATCCACCAGATTTCTACGAGGCCCATGTTTCGATTAATGCATAAACTGCTCCACGGCTAAAACACAGACTGTAGTCAAGTTATGTTATAAGAATTACGAAAGAACATAATGTGCAATGGTGCTTCGTCATAATGAATAAGCTCATTCTATAAATGCCGCGTTGTTGGCAAAAAGAAGCCGCATAGTCATGTTGATCCATGTGATTAAGACGGCACCGAGAATCGGTCGAGTAGGTACTACATGGATATATTACATACGTGAGGAGTAAAGCGAGTGATTATCTGATCATCACTTTGTGGTTATATCACAAATGCTAGTCTATTCATAACGAAAAGCTTTCGAGTATTATGCTTTATTGTGTTTTTTGATAAGTTTACTGCTAATCAGAAGCGTTCATTCGAGTGCCCCGTTAATTAAATCCGGATTATAAAATTCTATTCCGCAATTTGGATGGAAGAATGAACTGCGTATTTAAATGGCTGGGGAGATTGGGTTGCTATTTTTGCATTTCACTGCCCGTACCTTGTAAAAAATATAGACAAAAGACTGAGTCAATGTGGCGAATTCGCTAAGAATGTCCATATTTCCGTTAGAAAAAATGGTTTCGTCGGAGCTCATTTAAGAAGTCATAGTGTGCAAGCGTTCGTTTTCGACTATTCGTTTTCGCTCATTCAGAAGCTCACATCAAACGGCCATCTATCCGACTGCTTAAAACCGACTAGACCTTCGTTCACAGATCATGTGATATCTCATCGTGAACAAGTATCCTGGTCACTCAGCAGTTGTTCACAAAAGCGTCTAAGTGCTTGGTTTTTTGGATATTTGTTGGCATTAAGCAGGGAAGACATGCAAGTTGATTAAAGTTTGTCGAACACTGCCGGCTGACACGATCTGCTGTTGATCATAATGTCATAGTTGGGATTTGTTGATTAAAAATCGCAGAATGCGGACGTCCCAAACTATGTTTCGCCTTTCGATTGTCTCGCAGGTACGCTGCTAGTGGATGTGTTCGTATGAGACTTCATTATTCAGAAAAGCCAACGACACGATACAAGTACGGCTTTTCAACAGCAACTACCCTCCGTCTCACAAACGTAGCCGTGTCCGTACTGAAATAAATTGCAACACCCTAATGGACAAAACGGTTGAACGACAACACCTTCCAGTCCTCTTCACAGTTAATGGCTATCTAATTCATTTTATTGAGAAAAACGCGCACCAAGCGGGTAGACAACGGCAAAAGCAGTGAAGACAAGAGGTCTGGAAAGCCATTTCCTTTATTAAAGTGGTCTCCGAGGCGGTCTCCCGACTGTTACGACCCGTCGCATTATGCATAGCCCACCGACCCCAGGTGAAAATTTGGTGTTCTTTGGCGGCATCTCGACATCTCGGAAGCAAGACACAAAGTCTCAATTTTCAGCGGTGTTTGGAGAAACTGGCCATATTTTCCATCCTCAAGGAGGTACCATCAGAGGTCAGGACAATTCGAAGGCAGAGCAGTTAACACTTAGGGCGTGGTGCTCAGCTGACAACTCTATTACTATTCACCAGGGCCATTTTTGCAGATTACGAAATCGCGCACCATTACGTTTACAAAGTTCACGATGAGAGGACCACACAGAAGTTATGAAGGTCGCTCGGACAGTCCGACAATAAGCTTCCTCGACGAGGAAGAAATAGAGCCGCCAGACCGGCCAACCGCGACGGGGTCTTAACCACTTCCCCCGCCCTTCGACGGGAAGATGACATTTGCTTCCCTGTACTACCTTGAGGTACTGCTGAAATCTCTACAGTGGTTGGCTGTCTTACGCACGATTAAAAAATCCGACGATAAGGGTATTCCGGTTGTAAAATAATTTTCGAAGTAATGGTACGCGGAATAAATACGTCAGCCAGTAAAACAGGTTTGCTAACAATCTGGTGAATATGTCGAACAACATCTGGCATTCCTCTGCCCACAGCATATACCTAATCCTTGCCGGTTAATTACCAGAGTCAAGTTAGGAAACGTGTGCTTCCAGCTATTCGTTGGGTCATAACGATTGCATGGAGAATGGGCATGCTAGTATTGGACAGGGTTTTTAAGTCTCTCTCTTGTTCATCACACTCGCTTCCACGCCGCCCGCATGCCGCAGTCCGCGTCTTGTGGTCATTTTAGGTTGTGGGAGATTGGTGGAGGTGGGGTGTGAACGCTGTAGGTAAAGTGCGCGTAGTGCGCACGATCGTCATTCGGGGCCAGGTGCTGATATTACGTTACTAGTGTTTGACCAAAACAACGACCACCGGGAATGATTAACTCCTCAAAAATGTCTACGTTCCGCAACTATATCCATGTTACACTTTAAAAGTCAAGTTGGCAAATATGTTTTTTTCGATAATTCTTCGTCAGGTCAATACATTTACACGGAGGAATGAAAATATACAAAATTGGCAGTATTTATAGGTGTCTCAAGTGCTATAAAGTCATCCATACTCATAACCAATAGAGGCGATAAAGACGAGTCCCAGGAAGTAGTCTTGAAGAAGGAGACACAATCGCTGGGATAAGAGCTTTATTAGCCTGACAATTCGGATTCTCACTCTAATCAATCATCAGAGACGGAGTAGATGAGGATGGTATATCGCCCAGTTGTTGCATTATTTAAAGGATGCAGTTTCTGGGCCGTTGCATGCCGTCGCTATGCGCTTGTAGGTTAGTCAGGATAATCGGCTCCGACGCTAATAGCTCACTGCCGAGGGGTTGACTACCGGGGTTCGTCATCCATGTAGACTGTTGTGTGAATGGAACGACGAGATATATACCGGGGACATTGGCTATTCGCCCTTTCTCCTTGCCTAGACTAAATCTCGCCGCCGAATATGAAGTAAGGGACGGCATGGCAACGACATAATTCAAATAAACTCCAAACCGCCTTGCGTATATAAGTAAAGACCAACCGTGTGTGGTTCCATGACACGAAACACTGACCTCGTGAACGTATCCCTAAAGAGCGCCGACCTATCTTTCAGTCCAAACACCGTAATGCACGGGTTCGCCAAGCAGACTGGCCTTACATTATGATTCGAATGGGCGACCTGCTAATTAACCAAAAGACTTACACAGTTGGACATTGTGAAGGCCAAGATTGTGTGGCTGACACCTTAGACACTAATGACAAACCCGGGATCATTGAGCCAATAGAGAGTCGGCTCACCCCTTCCATCAGCCATACTGCCATAAAGCAGGCACCAGGTATAGATGTGACAAAGATAGACGGCTGAAAGTGCTGCAAACCCTCGGCTTGCCAAAATGGAGGGTACATAACGAAGGAATTCAGCGCATCATAACAGTTCCGGGTAGACAAATGTCTGAACATGTAAAATTCTAAATCCACGTTTGGGTTACAATACTTTCACATTTAAAATCCTTCAAAGCATGAATTATGCCTGAGACAAAAAAGTTTGTTATAGTAAATTTCATGCGCATTTCCTACCTTTTTGATAAATTACATTGCGCTTTTCATCCAGTCCACCATACAACTCTTCGCAAATTTTATTAAACTCTCGATAATGTTAAAACCTGTACGGTACATAACACGTTTTCCAGAACCCAACAAATAGTCAGTGTACACTGCAGCCATTGGTGCAACAACAGTTAGAATCTCTGTCAAAGAGTGCTCTCTGAATCACTCTTGCGGCCTCATCTGTAGCACGTAGGTATCTACGAAGCCTTCCCGTTGAGGCGCGACCAAGTCAATTTCATGTATCACCTCGCCGCCGCGAATCAGTCGTTCGCGGACCCAGTCCAAATCATTTGAACTATCACTCACTTTCTGTAATGAGTTGTTAAAAGATACGCGCTCAACGAAGGCATATCGGTCCGCCAATTCAGTACACGGCAGTGTGTGGCCTTTCGTATGGATTTCCAGGGGATGAAAATAGCCGAGGGCAGAGCAGTGGATATTGTCGGGGTAGGACTGTTGCAGAAAAGCAAACGTGTTTCTTGGCGCCGGAACCCACTGCGTGTAGAATGGTCTTAAAAGCAGTGGGAATACATCAGTCTTTGCGTAGATATATGTTCGACCATAGGATCGGGCCAGCTCCCTGATGTGGGTAGCGTTAGAACTGTAGTATCCGATGTCCACGTAGGGCCAACCCCAGGGATGAGCACCTAGCCTGCGACTACCATCAACATCCTGCAGTGTGTTGTTCGGTTCAATCAGTTTTGCGTAAATCTTGTCTCTGAGTCCAGCGCTATTTATGTAGATTTGGGGTTTTAGCTTCTGAATTTGTCGCCATAGCGCAGTTTTAACACTCAAGTCCACCAAAACATCCACATCATCGTCCCATGGCGTGATATCATGGTGACGAAAAGATCCAATGAGACTGCCGGAGTAGATCATCCACCTGTCACTGGCACCGATCTCCTCCATAGCATTTGCAAATATGCTTAGCAGATTCAACATTGTGCGCATCTGCGCACGACTGAATTTGGCTCCCATAGGATCTATACTGTTTCCTGTTGCACCCATCGGAATTGTTAAAAATTCCCGTTCCGGCCATGGTAGATTCTCAAGATTTGGAAGTCCTTCCCGTTTCGCATTTATGCGACCACTATCCACCACAAAGTCCTGTAATTTGAGCTGGTGCAGTCTTTTCTTGGGAGGATGAAATATTCGATTTGTACGCGGAGGTTCTTTTGCAAGTTTGAGAATATAGTATGCAAAAAGAGTAACGATGATCATGAATACAATTGCAGTAAACGGGATAGTCTTTTTTGCAGCCATAACGTCCGGAGTTTCGGTAGAACTTCTTGCTGTTCTCTTTGATGTTTGTAGGCTTTAAAAAAATTATACAATCGTCAAAACATAGGTATCGCAGTTTGACTCACAGAACGCAACGCTATGTTGAAAGAACAAATAATACAGTGGTAGCTCACTGAACGTGTTGCAGAACTCAGCTCTGGCGATGTCCCTTGGTGCTCTCTTTCAAGCCCCATCAGTAGTGGCAAAGCGACGCGTAACCTGGGCGGGACTTGAGAGAGTGTGCCAACTCACAACGCGATAAGTGAGTTCCCACGTGCGATCGGTAAACTTTCCTCTGCCATTGTAAATACCCTATCCCGACCGACAGGACGATGAGCCTATGCCTCAGTGTTAAGGGGGTTGGGCTTTTAACCAACAGGTCCGGTGACCGAGCACCAGGTGTTTCACACTTCGGTGTTGGGTATGAATGGCTTGCGACAGCTAATAAGTTAGAGATGGCCATTTTAATGAGTCTAATAAAGCTCTTGGCCCGTCGATCGTATCTCCTTCTTCGCGACTACTTCCTGGAACTCGTCTCTTCACTTCTATCTCCCTTGTCTTTGTCGTTTATGCTATTATGATTATGTAAGTCGTGGCAGGTTAGAAGGCAGGAGGGTATTAGTTAGTAGAAGATCAGTTACTCGAAAAACTGGCGTCCCCATGCTTCTGTATAACTATGGGCGTTCTGCAGTGACCTGACGCAAGAGGCGTACGTGCACAGTGGCAGAGTTGGAGTTTTCAACGACGATGATAATGTGAGTAACCCCGTAGGTCAAGGGAAATATGCAAATCGAATTAAAAAATAATGTTATCAGGAAAGGCAGGACCTATTGGACTCAGCTTATTTGGTCGAATAGTTAAATTAAATCGCTAATGACACAATAAAAGCTTTCTGCCATCGTAATGACCGACTGCGCTAAACTCAGGTTACTTCTGAAGCTGACATAATCGATGTAGAATCAACCGACAAATCTAAAGTTCGCGCGCCATCGGCCAGATTAATATACACTTTGTATCAATCGACCGCGACTTGCAAATTGTTAGTACTCTACTCATGGAACATAGAAACTTCCGCTTTGCATAAACGGAAAAGGATGCAATTTGCCTCAAAATGATCGCCTGCTTAATCCTTCCTAACTGCTGCTGGTGTGTGTAGTGAATGTTAGGCCAGTACATTCTTCGCGGGTTCGTAATCAGCTGCTAGTTTTTCGATGATGTTGGTGGGAGCATGTTTCGTCCGAAAGTCCTCACTGTTAGACAGACTGATCACGCACCACATGCATAACACATGGCAATTGACGTATTCGATAATTTGCAGCAAAGAACGCCTTTCCTAGTTCGCTCTGAAGATGAATCGATGTCTAATAGTACGCTAAAGTTGGATGATGAGACGGCGCACATAAAGCAGAGGTATAAGGCTTCGGAGAAGGCAAGCATGACTCAGACTATGTGTGGGTTAATGTTCCAATAAAGACGACAAGTAACTCAGCAAGGTGAGGCAAATGAGGGAGCAGTAGGTTCGACGTGAAACGTCTTCAATATCAGGAAGTCCATCGTCAACTTTGGGGAAGAATTTTCGGGGAGAACTGTCGGCCATTCTGCAAAAAGGGCAATCGCGCGCTTCATCGGATAAAGTCAACGTAAACACCCAACAATGAATTCGCTTTCGCCACCATTTTATGGCCCTTTCCTACCCAGACATTATGACTCCACATGTCACACATGACAGTCATTGGACCACTGGACCAAACCACTAGAAAGTACAACTCGACAATTATCACTGGTAAGCCCTCAGTTGCTGACTCTCAAATAACCGCACACGAACACGCTCAACGTTCTGACTGGTCGTATATATTTAGCCCCGCATATGGAGATTACTTTTGGTGTGTGACTGTTTATTTGGGAATGCCTAAGTCCAGCGGTAGTCCGATGACAGTTTTCAACGTTTCTAGCTTGAAAACCTGCGAAAATCAGGAATTTTTGCTGTTCATTGTAAGTGAATGTTCACGCAAAAAATGTTTTCGGCAAACACTATAGACCGTCAAATGGATAATCAGTAATCAACAGAGTACAAACATGAGGCCCACATATCTTCCTCATATTGACAGAATTGGTTACAAGGAAGCTAATGAGTTATTTGGACTTAGGACTAACATGAGTCCATCCATTTAATCTTAAAAACAATGTTATGAAACTTACACTGGGCAAATGGTTCAGATGTAATTGGTTAGGTCAGTAATTGAAACGAGTTCGAGTACTAGTTCGTCTTCCCTAAGGACACTTGTAATTGCGAAGATTTTGTGCAAACCGTCGAATACGTTGAAATATCGGATGGCCTGGCTCAATGACTCTCAAATCCGCTTATAAACTCCACCACATGCCTCAATACCACCATGTTTAACCAACGACACTCAAGGCCTCTCGCACCCTCGTACTCATTGGTCTTTCGAGAATTCGGTTCACCTTCTTCCTCTCTCTCTGTCTCTAGTTCAGCCAAATTAAATCAGAGTTTGACGCGCGATTGGGTTTCTCGTAGCTTGAAGCAAAACGGGCCTAGGTAGACCGTGATGGAGGCGCCAACAACTAATACCCGTATGATGTCTTGATTTCACAGCAGCCATGCTAACGCGGTTGTGGGTTAGTATGCAGAAAGAGAGAGTGGGCATAGCTACTTCATCATTTTGTCTGCCACGGATATATTGCGGCCCCCTCCTTTATACAGTCACATGCGGCAGAATTGCGGCTTGACAAACACCGACCAAATTGCTTTTTACCGACCAACTCTGTATTTGTAGTCGACCATGCCTTAATCCTGGCTATAGAGTGAAAGTAATTAGGCTTTGGACAATTTATCAGGAACGAAATAAACTGCGCATGCATAAACTGCGTTTTCATGAGGATGAATGATGAAATCAACTACATTTAATCCAACCACTGCGGTCAGTCTCGAAAAGAAAGTAACCTTTCGACACGTTGATGTCGTCATTAAAAGAAATTATTCGCAGGGAACGAGGGCTATTAAATAAGGCGAACGAAATCAAGATTCTATCTAGAGGTCGTAATAAATGTCACTTTGATATGTAAAGCTTAATGGGAAAATTTCGGAAATGAAAAGAAACAATTTGGTTTAGAAAAATAAAGCAGGTCATTTGAAGTAAAAAATAAACAACTTTCCATGATATCTGGGTATGTGGATTTACCGATTGGATGTTGCTGGCTCAGATCGAATGCATATGCGCCTTTCCTTTTAAATGAGCCTCAGTTCGCTATGGTAAGGCTTATACTAGGCGCCATGGGAAACATGTGTCATAATTTTCATTGCATAAATTCAAAGGTGAACAAGTAAGCAAATCGAATTCTCCTCAATACATTATAATCACTCCTAAATTTAAATGTCTGCGTTTGCTTTAATATGGAGCCGAGGGTTTTAAGGGCGAGGTGGAAGTTTAAAAGGCATCAATTATTTTACCAAACAAAGAATACATGGCGAATAACATGGTCATCCAACACTATGGAGAGATCGAATTAATAACTGTTATCCTACTGGGCTTACTGACAGGGACCATTAATATTTCCACTGGTGTATTTCGACCCGTGACGAATTTTCGACCATAGTAATTGACATTGCTATTCATGGAACTTTAGATTATCTTAAAATTATGGTGATTTGTTTCGACAATGGTTGTAGGAGATAGCAGGAACAGACGGCCAATTACCGCCGTGTAAAAACAGCATGGTTGGAGTCGTTAACCATGCAGACATACATCTTTGCACCCGTCTGCAATGAACGCCCTATCCACGTTATACGAGATTCTTATTCCCCATTCTGTAGTACTTGATCGGCCACCGAGACTACACTTTGAATCTTGAGTAATGAAGCTAATTCCTTAGTGTAAAATCCGGTCACATGGTTCTTCTTGGCCGGATAGCACGCTAAATCTGATGTCGGAGATGCTGGCTTCGATGAATCCTTTTTAATAAGGCATCTGTAACACAACCGCCCACTTCATGCAAAATATCAAAGTTCCTTTTCTGCGCTTCCACTCATGGTACATTTTTGACGTTTTGGGAGATTAAATGGCAAACTGTGGCCTGATATGTCACTCTGCCATAGGTTGTTCATCTGACGACTAGTCACGGTTAACCCCTGCTGGATTTTTGTCAGCGTGAGTTTTGGATTATTTACTATAGTATTATTATTTCGGTCTTTTTTGTGATACAAATGGTAAATGAGAAATAGCGTTCTCCTTCTCCCAAATAATTAACTTTGGCCGTAGTGCAAATATTCGAAAGGTTAACGTCGTAAACGATTTGCCTACCGTTGCAGTGGTCTAAAACACTCAAGATGAAAGTAATATTGACATATCTAATATTTAAAAACCGTCCAATTGCAGTTTTGGCAGGTTCGAGTGGGATTCGCACTGGGATGGGTCAGTTAAATTCAACATTTTAAAGTTGAAAATTTGCAAACCCAACAGCATAGGACGTTCCAGCTCTAAGAAGATATCCGTTGTGCTCAAACAGTAGGAATGACACATGGTCATGTCTTATTTTTCCTGAGAGTAAAACAGTTTACCTGATGGTAACTACCAACTAATTGACAGTACGTGTAAAGTTTCTAACATAGTTGTATCTTGCTGCCATTATGTGGTTTAGATTGATATACACTCGATTGACGTTCTAACTGATAGGACTGAATTATGTGGGTCCACAAATGGGGCATAGGCATAGGAAACGCCTCCCATACGGACGGTCTCGAGCTAGCTTCCGATGAAATAAGGATGAGCAAAGAGATACGATCAATGTAACAAGAACGTTTTTCGCCTGATGTTTCGGATTCCTACTCAAACCCACCATCAGAGACCAAAGGCTGTTCATGTACAATGGGCTGCATTATTTAAAGGATGCAGACGTCATGCTACTGCACGGCTCCTTACCTCATCACGGATGACGGCTGTGATGACTGTTCGATGTCCGAGATTCGCGTCGTTAATTGCAGCAATGTCATCGCGGGTGTTGGATGTTGATGTAATGTGCGCTCGACCATCTGAACCACCGACTCCGGTCTTTGAAACAGTGCTCGCCCGTGTGGTCCCGGTGTGACGATGTTTCAGCTCCGAATGCGGAAAGTAGAGGTCATCGCGCCCGTGAATAGACTGGGGGGGGGCAGTGAACCATGACTGATGCAGGTCGCGGCTTGCAAGAATTTACCTGTGATGGGAAGTTTGGCCCCATCGAATGTAATGTAATATGTGCCGTGTCTGGTCAAATTAGCCGCTTTTTTCTCCGCACTGATGCTGCCTGTTCGGTCATTCGCGTTCTCTCTTCCCCACGTAGTTCTTTTGTCCACAAATGCATTAGACCCAATAAACGACTCCAGACGTCCCTTGGTGTGACACTTGTCCTTTCGGCTTTACTATCGGACGCCTGATGGTTGCCTCTGGTCTGCGGGCAAGTCAAACTCCAAGCGCCAACCAATATTTGGGGTCCGAGAGATTTGGTCTAGTTTTCCGTTTGCATATGCACCTGTTGGAAAAGCTGCACGAGTAGCCGCTGGCCTTGTACGCCCGTCGATGATATTTAGTTCATCACTCTAGTCTACGGGTCCACAAGAGTACGTTTATACACGCCAATAATGCGTCCTTACCAACTGCGTTTGTTGGTCGATTAGGTGGTTGCTGTTGAAATTCAGTACTTGTGTCGTATTTTTAGGGTTTCTTGAAAACACTTATCTTTAGATTACTACAATCTTTGCGGCATACCAGGACATCCAGGAAGGCCAGATGGTTGTTTTCATAAATCCGTGAAAACAGCGTGGAGACGTTCTTTGGATGTCAGCAAGTAATCCTGGCCGATATCTACGAAGGTCTCATTTGCATGCAAAGCGCAGAACTTCGGGCTGTGGTGTTGGAGGACCACCGACTCTAACCTTTATCGGACCGCCTCATCGATGTGTCCGAAATCGACGAACTCATTTGTGCCCCTTTCACCTGCTTTCAGATTGTCGTGAATAAGGAGACGGGATTGTTAGAAGACGAGCTTTATTCGCCTAACGTTTCGGATTCCTGCACGGACACATCATCGGAGGCAATAACAGACACGGGTGGTTTATCCACAGTTGCTGTAGTACTTAATGGATGCTATGCTACCCCATAAACTAGGTCTTTGTTTTTACGATTTCTGCTTCCTCGAAATTAACGTAGCACTTTTTCGAATGTTGGACCCTCCCATTCTTGAATAATGCTGCCTATTTTTGGTTCTACAAACGAGAATAGACGTTTAAAGACCAGAATTGTCCAAACGCATTTTACAAGAAGAGGCTTGACTACAGTACATCCAGACACTTCCAACTCAAACAAATACCAGCTTGAAAAGTCAGTTGGCTAACATAGGCTTTCGGTAATTCCACATCAGGCCTGTACAATTACAAGGCAAATGATCGGTCTAATTGTCGACAGGGTATAAATGCGTGTCGGGGGATGGGTTAATCGAACTCCATGTTCCCACACCGCCCGCATGACGGCGTCAGCGTGTTGAGGGCGATGGGGTTGGGGTGGGAGGGGGGAAGTAGAGGGGTTCCGGTTAGATTGCAGGCGCTGTGAGTGCGTGTGACTGCTCTCAGTTTACTAGCTTAAAATGTCATGGCTTCTGTTTTAACCTTCGTGCCAATCTTATTTTAAGTCTTACTCGGTTTTCAGCCATTAAACCCGTTAGATGATCACGCAGTCTGTTAAAGTCTTTCTTGATTATATCTCCTTCAACATCCGCCACCTTTAGCGACTATCTCGTCTTCGCTTTTAGGCATTTCGACCTTTAAAATGACCTCCCAATCGATATAAGAAAGTCAAGCAATATAAATACTTTTAAAATAAGATTGCGCCTTTATTTGATTACTGACCCGATTAAATTTTTTTTCCTTATCCTTCGTAGAGACTTTCTGCATGCCTTTTAAAACGGTTCGCTAGGCACTAAGAACATCATCGCCAAATTACATTATGCACTGAAAATTCCCATGCGAAATTAGTTTCGTCCTCTGTGGCTTTTATAATCCATACATCACGTCCTGCATAAGACGTGATGGCTTCCTTAACAAACCCCTCAAGCACTCATTTTTGGTCATAAGGAGGCGTACAATCTAGATTGTTTTCGCTTTAGTTGCTGCTAATCCTCACCACGATTGCAGCCTGTTATCTCGACTGTGAAGGCCTCACCCCCATCGACAATTCCGCCGTAGGCCTGCCGCCGCTCTTCCTCTCCCCAAATTTAAAATGCCCCCAAGAATAACCAAACCTACTCCTTCGCTAAGTAGGTTTTTTTCTAAAGTCTTTGACGGTGACGGTAGCTACATATTTTTTTGTTCAAGGTTTCGTTCGCAACTCGCTATTCATTCCTCAAACCTTCCAATATGGAAATTGTGATTATTTTTGTCGAAGGGATGTGATGTAAAATGTTAAATCACCGAAGGGCGAAAAATCCCTGCCCAATTTACATAAGACAATTGCTGGCTCCTCCTACACAACTAGCCGCTCACGTAGACCATTACCGTCTACACTATTCCTATATTACAAGTGTTAAGTAATTCTTGATTTTGCCGTCCAGGCGCCTAAAATATTACCGGTACAGACTTCTTGTCTTCCTCAGCAAACCAGAGTCGCACTGCACCCCTTCAGCGGGAAAGCGCCTGAAGATAACTTAATCTCGGCCAAATTATTCAAGCTCGGCATCCATCGGCTGATGAAAAACTCGTCTAGTTGTGTAATTAGATGCGACGGCTGGTAGAAGTAATTGTAGACTTCAAGGGCATCACTTTCGCACAAAATCGTAAACGTCGGAATACCTGTTTATTCGGCGACAGTTAGTGACGAATCATGATGCTCAATACGCGCGCGAATACCTTCGCTTGTGCTGGCTTCAGTCGTCCCAACGGAAACCTGGAACTTGGTCCTCTCCAGGTATGCCAGTGTGACTTGCAGCGACACCACGAAACCACCGAAGTGATCTTTGCCATCCGACTACCAAAAGAAAAATGCAGGAAGTGTGGACATTCTTGATTACTTCCTTCGCTGACCCGGCGAATTCCGTCGATGCAGTAAAATGCGACAGTCTATAGTGGACTGTGTTGAAATTCGGATGACGTAGCGTCAGCACACATGGTTAACCAAGCACACTAAGGAATGATTGACCGTTTGGCGGATAGTTGGATACTGCCAAAGGCATGTATAGTGAGAATATGGGATGGATTAAGATTTTTTGCTCATTGTTACCCACTTCAGCCTCATCATGATCTTCGACATTCAGATGGGCGTCTACAGTAAAGGGGGGCGGCCAGGTCGACGTATAACTGCTGAATGCGTGGCACATGAAAGCATGCTCAAAATTGTTGCAAATCAACATTTGTTTAAGAGGTTTGGCAGACAACACCAGGATTCCTTAACCATAAACCAGGAAGACGAAATGGCTTGGAAAACTTTACTAGTATGTACAGCCGTACAAGAGGCCCTGTAACCAGTTGCAGCAATATATGTCTCCAGGCAAATTATGTTGTCCGTGTCCATCGCTGCATGTTTAGCCCACAGAGCGTGTGTGCCCCTTCGACCCGTCTCAGTAAGCGACATCAGCTAATCTTGAAGAAGGAGACACGATCGATGGAACAAGAGATTTATTAGCCTGACGTTTCGGATTCCTGCTCGAACCCATCATCAGAGACAAAAAGAGGTACGGATAGTTCATGCACAGGGGGCTGCAGTATTTATAGGATGCTGTCGCAATGC
>CACRXP010000077.1:1416205-1504315 GCA_902702965.1 Spirometra erinaceieuropaei
AGTTTTGTGATGGCCGACATTCGCGTCATTATTTTTTCCAATTACATCACCTGAGTTCAGAGTTGGTGAAATGAGTGCCCTCATTCGGACCCAAGACGTTGACGCCAGCGATAATGAGTAAAAACTTTATAAGCTACTCTCAGACAAAACTCATACCAAGCCAATAATTATTTGAAATTATAAGATAATTCGGGCGGCCTAGACATTGGACTACCAGGATTGCATATTCAAAACAGGAGTATCCGTAAGATGAAAGGCAACACTATTTTTAGGAAAATATAAGTCTACCGTGCTGCAGGTTTATAAACCGAAGAAATGAGCTCTCAAGTTCCGCGACTGATATCTAACAAAATTATCTATCAACATTGACGTCAAATATTTGGTATAAGTCTGGAATCATAAAAGTCCTGCATACAGCCAGCTGTCGTTCAAAAGGTACGGCTGAGGCTTTCTAGCACATATATCCCTCACGAAGTTAAATTAAATTTTTATGCAGACGCAAGAAACGTTTTAATTGAGTTGCGTCGTTTTTATGAATTTTTTCATATGAGACGGGCAACTAAAACTTAAAATCATATCCCTGCACATAAATCCAACGTTTCCGTTGCGTAGGAGGTTCACATCCGTAAGCTACGTTCTGGTCATCTGAATGACATTTAACTACATAGTAGAGCTCTGTTAGTTTTAGGCCTTCACATTGACGACATTACTTCCTAACATCAACCAAAAAACAGGAAGATTTAATCATTCCTCATGCGTGAATGTCGCACGGTTATGGTTTTACAGTTCTCGCATATATGTTAAAGTGTGCTCACCAACTACGTTGCGGGGTCTGTCCGTCCCTCTGTGCTTTTGGGTTACATCCAAAGCCTCGGTGAGACTTGCACAACGTCAAGTAATATACAAGCAGGTGCACTGTCGACAAGAAGCGATACCTAGCTCGACATGCCTGCAACCATTTCGCGACTTCCCTCTCAATTTTGACGTATATTTGCGTAGTGATTACGTGTTTGGTAGGACCAAGCGCCGTCCTCCGACTTTTGCCATGTTTTTGGCACAAACCTGGAAAAACGCAAACGTCAGAATTTTTAACGATGGTCCCTATCTTGTCAGATATTGATGAGATTTTTCACTTTGCCCCCATTTACTTATTTCTGCTAAACAAATGAATATGAGCTGTCGGTTGACTGTAATGGCATTTCTTATTTAGACTGGTACCCAAAATATTGAAATAGAAGCAAGTATTCACAAGAGATTGGAATTCGTATTGTCGTAAAACACTGCTTAATGTGAAAGGCAATTGACTTCTGATGGGGTTACATACCGTAGATTTACAAAATTGACTTGAAAAATAAAATTTCACGAGGCTTTTCTGTCTTGTTTAACAACGTAAATTAAAAGACAATGCTAAAAAATTATCTTTTGCACGCAATATGCCCTGGAGTGCAAGTTTTATCAACCACGGTTAATCGGGGAACTCGACAAAAACCTCTTGCAACTTAAGCGTCATTTTGAGGACGAAGAAAAACCGACAAGGCAACGGGCTCATGGCCCGGTGGGTGGAGGCGTGGACTTCTAAACCAACAGGTCGCGAGTTCGAGGTTCGGGTGTTCCACACTTCGGGCTTGGGTATGGCTGGCTGACGACGGCTAATAAGCCAGAAATGGCCATTCCAGTCTCCCTTGTCTTTGTCGGTAATAGTATTCTGAAGATAATTTTCTTTGTGAGATTTCATAAAAGAAGTGCTCTGGGATGCATGACACGTGCAAAAGAGGGTTCCCAGCTACACTATTTCCTCAGTCGTTTACATCCATCCAATGAGATAGTAAAACATATTTTGTCGCCTTTTGTATCTATGAAATTTGCGTAACTAGTAGTCTACTTCGCGCATTGTCATAATACATTCCGTCATCAGAACGATTTACTGAATTTGACATCGGACATAATTGCAGACCGTATAGAAAGCTGCTGGAAAGCGCTTCTAGAAAAACCGCATGCAAAATTCAACGAGGTGACGAAAGGTTAAATAATCCTGACAAACTGTGAAAAAGTTTTAGGCCGGACACGAAACGTGATCGTGCTTTATGAGTCTCTCTAAGACGAAGCCTCATTTTCGCATAATTATGCTGTTAGGAAAATATTTCATATTGCATATCTCTTACTTTAATCTGCATTTCTCATTCTGTACAGTGGTTCTCGTTTGTATTTGAGTATCAGTCTACCGAATCAAGCGCTTGACCTGTGTTTTTCATAGATGTCTAACAAATGCGCAATAGGCGTGCCCGGCAAAGTGCATTTATGTGCCCGAAAAACGGCAAATATTACAAATCTAAATAGTATACCACGTCAATCGGCGACACATATATATTCAAAAAACTCCTTGCCCTGAGTTATTCTCCATCGTCGACATTCTTCGTTTATGTAACTGTCGTCTTTCTACTAAAAAATGACTTTAGTAAATGCAGCCATGTTTTCTGCCGCGTTTGGCTGTATGTCGCTAATGCAAAATGATGTAGGATATTCTAGGCATGATCGCTAACCATTGAAAATCACTTCGTCTTGGCCTTAGCAATAGATTTGCAACAAATGTCCGCGTGTTTTTTCTACCTCGTACATTCTTCATAACTGATGATTGCGAAAGTAAACGGGGAAAATTATATTCGCATACTTAGGATTTGAAGCCTATCCTCAGCAGTTCTGAGGCTACATGTTATTAAATTGCTCACTATACTGGATGTTTTGGACGATCTAATGAATGTAGACCTGATACACCGCAAACGGGAAACACTTGCGTCAAACTTGACGCTTAATTCGGAATTCCGACGGCTCTCCTTAATGTCTCGAAACACCTACTTTGAATTTTTAGGGCTGTGTTTGACATTAATGGACAAGGTCTTACTGGGTAGCGGGAACCGCTCAGAACGTCCGAATTTCGTTAAGGCCTCAGTTATATTTCCAGGTGGCCCGGTGACCAAATCATTCGCCAATCTGACTGGGGATATTATGTCTGTGCATTTCGCCAACTGCTTATTCACTGATTCCGAAAACTAGCTTACCCTGCCAAGCATTTACGAAGCCAACCTCGCCGTCCTACTCCTCGAATATGAAAGGTAGTTCATTGCAAACCTATCAGTTAGATTGTGCCTTACTCAACGATAAATTATGAGTGTCAAGGTTTCTCAACTACTCCTCAAGGTAAATCATTTTGCAGACTATCCGTCAGACTTTCTCATACCACTGGACGCCTTCCATATATCATCCAAATATAATTATTAACAGATATCCAAAAAGGGTTCCGCTGTATACAACCGGTCTTGCCAGACAAAACCGCCTTAGATCATCTCAAAATAACTGCATTCAGATTGACGTTAATAACGGCCAAGTTCTTCGATTTTCTGCGTACAACTGCCAAACACCATTCACTCCGATAGCATATTAGTGGGCAGATCGTCGAGTCACATTCCCTTCCTCACAAAACGGTGAAAGGATTCTCTTAGCGCTATGTACTGCCTTGCGTAGAACAGAAAAAGCCATGCCAACATGCAGGCATAATAGGACGACCCACGACTACGGTCTATTGGTCATCTGTGGTCACTACTCAACCCTGTCGATCGGTTCGATTCCTGTCATATTAATTTCGAGAGATCTGAAAATCTTGTCCCTGAAAATTTTTATATGCTCAGTAGACTCACATACAAAGCCTGAAAGAATTAAATTTTACCTTATCTCCTCTCTCATATTATTGTGGTATCTTAAGGCAGGCATTTGATGATTATTTGCTTCGATTTACAGTCAGTGATCGATTTAATGAAAGGTTAAACAAAATTCTGAAATCTGTGTTTACTTAAAAAAAGGTTTAAATTCAAAAACTGTATGCTTTCCATGTTGGGAAAATCACACTTACCTCTATACCAATAAAACGATATCATATAAATTTGCAATGCATGCAGTCTATTTTTTACACTTTATTAGCAGTATGCTATCTGAATGAACATTTCACGGGCACATAAAATATCATATTTGCTAACATTTGAAGTGCAAATGATGCCCTTTCTTCAAATGCAAAATTTGAAGATAATGTATATCGTTACCAAATGAGAAAAAAAATGTTAACGCATGTTTTCTGTAAAATATATTTGAATTTATAAGGATATCCAAAGACGTAGAACATTTGCATGCTGTTTAACTAGCCATTCTGCCGATTGTGACTTCTGTTCTCGACCAAGCAAAAGTGCATTGAGAAGCCGAAATCCTGCGTGAATGTACTATCCCGAGTTAATGTTGCACGGTTTACAGTATGAGAGCAATTACGTAATCCTTCTTATATCAAACTTAAGGCAGCTAGAATTGAAAGAGGCCGTATTTGCAACTTCCGACCTATTGTCAACGGGAAGCAGAGCATTGCATCCCGAATATTTCCTGAAGCTACTATCTAAATGCGTCCGTTCTGTCAGTTGTGATATAAGTATCGAAATAAACAGCGCCACAGTGAACATCTTCAGCCTCGGCTGAAATCTGCTATAATGCGCGGCACGGTTGGCAAGGTTTGGGTTAATGTTCATGGACACTCTGCTTTTGTGTCCCGTGAGTGCACATTTTAACGCCCACTTATTCGTTTGGAGTGGGCTATCCCGTTCGCATTACTGGGTACCTATCCAAAACCCGTGCGCTTGGATAGGAATCCCCAACTTTGGCCGCACAAATATCCGAAAATTTTTATTAATGTAGTATGCATCGAAGGTAGAGAAAGTCTGCTGGACAAGGTACAGGACTGACATCGCTGACCTGGCTGTCATATGTATGCCTATATTCAGGATATTTCAATCCCTATTATGGATGCAGAAAAACAAAACCAACAACGTAATCTTTTTTTCTACCGTCTCCATCGTTTGCATCCTGGTAAATGCGTGTTATTAGCTACTCGCTTCAGGTTACTATGCTATCTGGTTGACTCCTGTGGTCCTCATGCCCTCGACTGCATGTTCCATGCTATACGTATTTTTGTGTCCCCTTTCTCAAGGCATACTCTACGAGACAATTTTCGGGGATGGCAAACCTCTACTTCTGGTTCCAACCTCATTGGGCCCTAAACATCCCGACTCCCACGAACCTCATATCAGGTCCCAAAGTCCCGTTTGAGGTATCCGTAGATATCATTTAAGAGTGTGAAGACTGTCTTGGCCGACTTCACACCCCTGTCCTATTGTAATGCAGGAGCCTTTCATCTACCTCTTAGTCGGTGCCTTTTATTTTGCCGTTGGTGCGATACGGCAATAGCATGCAAATTCAATCTTTGACTTGGCTTTTCGAAGGAATATATCTGACGTTGAAATAGTCCACAACAAATTTGGAAGCAAACTTCTTGCCTTCTAAGGATGTGAAAATTCCCATGAAGCAATTCAGAAGAGCAATTGGCAATAGTAGCAAAGACACGAGTCCTAGGAGGCACTTGTTAAGAAGAAGACATGATCGCCGGGACAAGAGCTTCATTCGCCTGACGTTTCGGATTCCTGGTCGAACTCATCATCAGAAACAACAACACATACGGGTGATTCACGCACAAGGGGCTGCAGTATTTATAGGATAAATTCGTCATGCTACCGCAAACCTATGAATATTCACGGCTCTCCCCTTCATCCGGGATCGTCGCACTTGGTGTGCTAATTGTTTGATGGTCGACATTCGCGCCATTAATTGCTGCAATTTCATCACATGCGTTGAGTACTGCTGTGATGAGTGCTCAACCATCTGATCCAGCGACGCAAGATTTATGAAAAGTGTTCACTTGTGCGTTACCCGCGTGCATATTTACTCCGCCTAGCCGAACACTCAGCATCGATTATGGAAGGGGAAGTTCGTTGCACTTGTAAATGAACTGCGGGCCGGTAAACCATAACTCAAGCAGCTTCCGGCTCACGCGGTTTCCATCTCTGGCGAGAATTTCGGCCTCATCGAATTTCAATGCGTGGCCGGATCTTGTCGAATGAGCCGCAACTTGAGAGCTGGCGTCATCTCTCGGCACCGCTGAAGTATTTTAGGCCATTCGCGTTTGGAGCCCTCTCCACGCTGATTGGCACTACACAGTAATATCTTCCAGATAGTTAACTTAAAAAACAACTGAGAGTGCTGAGTCGTGAAGCCAACTTTAATACGGCAGATGTCAAACCGGCCGAATTTATCGCCGCACTTGAAGCCATGTTGGTAAGAACCAACGCGACCGATGAGGCTAAACACACCGTACGCCAGAAAGTCACCTCCCTACTGCTGACGAACAGGCCCATCAATAATATGTCGCCCGCAGAAATAGAAGCAATGAAGGAATTTAAAATGGACAAAGATATAATAGTGCTGTCAGCCGACAAAGGAAGAGCAACCGTCGTGATGAACCGCGTGGACTACAACTAAAGGGCACAAGCCCTCCTAGACGACCAACAGTCCTACAAGCCCACGCCTCCCTCGCGAGCCAAATCGATGATTGGTCAACTAATTGGATTCCTGAACCGACTCAAGCGAAACAGTGCTATATCGCTAGACGAATGGCGACAAATGAAACCAACGGACACGGCACTGGCCCGGTTTTATGGATTACCCAAAATCCACAAGCCCAATGTTCCCCTTCGACCGATCGTTGCCTTAAAAGGCAGCCCCACTTACAATCTATCCAAGTGGATGGCCCGAAAACTTAATTTTCTCCGAGAAGACTCAATGACCTCCATCAATTCGGCCTCCCAATTCCTGGCCGACATCCGAGGAAAGGTTGTCCGACCGGAGCAGATTATGGTGTCCTTTGACGTGGTTTCATTATTCACGTCCATCCCACCGGACCTGGCACACGACGTTCTTCGCAAACGACTCGAAGAGAATTACGACGAGATGAACAAACCCCTAAAAGTCGACCACATACTGCAACTGTTTGCTTTCTGCCAGCAAACCTTCTTCACCTTCAATGTCAGAACATACGAGCAGATCAAAGGAACGCCGATGGGTTCGCCAATATCCAGCCTGGTTGCAGAACTAGTCGTGCAGGAACCGGAAAAAGTCGCCTTCGACCACTATGAACCTGCATTTTGGCGCCGGTACGTGGACGACACGTTCGTCATAATTGAAAGGAGCAGACTGGCCGACTTCCAGACCTGCTCAACGGAATCTTCCCAGACATTCAGTTCACAAGGAAAGAAGAGCATGCCAAACAGCTGCCTTTCCTTGACGTTCTCGTCACACGCACACCCAACGGCGAACTCAACGCCACGGTGTACAGAAAGGCGACTAACATGACTCAGATTCTCAACTACCACAGTAACCACCCAATGGCGCATAAACGCAGCTGTGTTAGGACACTCTTCCAGAGGGTAAAAACGCACTGCAGTGAACCAGAGGGACGAGTACGAGAACTTCGGCATCTTCGAGACCAACTGGCAAGGAATGGATACCCGAACGGCTTCGTCAGCTGCCGCCTCCGCACGCGCCCACGGCGAACAAACGGAGGTGAGCCACCAACACTCTGGCACCCTCTGCCATATATAAAGAACGTATCCGAAGCGATGGAACGTATTGCTGGAGAGCTCGGCGTGGGTATCGTTCACCGTCCGACAGCGACCATGCGCAGAAAATCATGCAAGTGAAGGATCACCTAGACGTGGGTGAACAATCGGGCGTCGTCTATCAGATCCCATGTCGGGAGTGCCCTTGCCACTACACAGGACAAACCGGACGACGACTTATCTCACGAATAACGGAGCACAAATGCGCGGTCCGGAGAGGCGACCCGTTGTCTCAGATCGCCACTCACACCCTGGAAGCAGGCCACGAATTCAAGTTTGCTAGCATGCGGATAGTGGCGCGGGCCAGCAATAAGACAGGACGTGAACTGTTAGAGGCCTGGGGGTTTGGCACCAACTCTATCAACAGGCACGTTGACATACCCCCCTGCTATCACGCGCTCCGTTCCCGCGGCCAAGGGGCGAGACCCAATTTCCAGCCAAGGGTACACGCAGTCACGCCACCGTGAGACGGCGTGGGACGCAACTTATCGCGAATACCACCCTCTGCACTCATATCTCTCCCCCCCCTTCATGGCGTGACTACAAAGACCGCTCATTTTATGTTGCCTTCTCACAGTCTCTGACGATGGCCTCCTGTACGAGACTGAAAGCTCAGACTAATATACCCACTGTCCCAGAGATCGGGTCTTCATCTTCTTTTCAAAGTAATATTTTCGAGTTGAAAACACATTTAGGAATTTCGGCTAAAATTTCATGAGTTAGCATATTAACTGTAAATCATAACATGTAAAATGAACGTGCCAGCTTGTCATCCAACTACAAACAGTCGTCAGTTGTAAGGGTGTGTAGTGGCCCTACTCCGCGCTGGCCCTCTCGCGAATGTGTGCACGTGCGCACCAGGTCTGTCTGACATTCGCCCACTCGGATTTCTAATCGACCAATCAAATTCAAGGCCAAGTCAGATGCACACTCTCTTAAAGCGCTTTGGCGCATTCCCTGCAGACGCTTGAGGACGCAGCTTTTTTGGCGCAGGAGGCACTATCCTCTTGCTGCCAACGCTCTCTAAACCCCTCTTCCAGTTATTCTGTAGAGCATGAGTCACCCCCCCCCCCAGCTGGCGTTCACCTCTTTCCATTTTAGATCGGGCCTCAATATCGTAACAGCCAGGCTCTCACTCTCAGTTTAGGCTTCTTCAAAAGGTTCACTTATCCAACCCTGCTGTTTGACATTGCAAGCTAATTTTGCAGCTACAATTCACAGAAATTTAGCTCAGAGTTCTTCCCAGTTTATAGTCATCAATTGCTGGCTTATTATGAGTGATGACAGAAAAGCAGGCTGAAAATGTGGCTGCACTACTCAGTGGGAGCATATGAGTCACAGGTTCCCCTGCCGTTGAGCGTCTGACAGGTGTCTCAAATGGACTTTGTGATGACTGAGACGTTTTTGTCCACAATCTGGCCTTTCCAATGACGTCATACGCCAACTGAAGGAAATCAACATTTCAGGTAAGGGTTCCTATGTACAAAGGCGATGAAATGTAGACAGTGTGAAGAGATTTTCACAGTAAAATCTTCCACAGTCTACTCATAACAGAAGGAATGCCAGTGGCTGCCTATCAGTTACTTTGAAATCCGACTTCATCACTTTGCTACTTCCGAAGATGCCGCAAAAAATATATATTTAGGCATTGTATTTAATTAGTTGTCTTTTTAGTTAATCCCAGTTTTCGTTCGGATTAGCATTCTAAAAGTTACGTTAACTCAGAATATGTCGATGCCTTCGATTCAGCACGGTCAGACGGAAAAAGTGTGATTGTCCGTCTAGAAGCATTTTTCCTTTAGTTGGTACTCTAAAGTCTATTTAGCGGGTCTGGAATCATGAACGGTAAAAAAAGACGATTAAAGTGTCAGAAAAACAAGTGGCACGTTCTACGTTTCAGAAGGGAATTTCGATTAGGTGCGCGTTATTTGAGGAAGTCCATGTCGGCCAAAAGACAACGGTGTGTGGCACAGCAAAAGTTGATAGAGATCGAGTAGGCCTTTTGGCTGATTTGAATTATTTATATGGCCCAGTTGAGAGAAGTACGGTGTCTCTGTACGATTTGAACACACGATAGCAAGAAAAAATCTCTGGTTCAGTCAACGTTCTAAGCGCCTGATTTAAGACGCTTCATACATCCACAATTGACTCAAATAAAATAGAAAAACAGGTAAATAATAGTGATAGGAGAAAATATCGAAGGTTTTGCGACTTGACCAAACTGGGGGAAAACTATGACCCATGAAAGCGGGGATAGCTTCAGTGGGTTTTGTACGTACCCGCGTAGGTTGTCCCTGTTAGACACCTTTTACCGTAAACATTAAATCTTTTGTTTGCCTCAGAAAATTATGGCCATCTGTTTTCCTCCAACCTTCGACATATTTGTTTGAATCTTCTGTTTTTTTCCCGCGCAATATGACGCTGCCCATCTGACTATGTTATCAGTATGAGTATCAGTGTATTTCAGGGAAAGTATTTGTGTACCTTTGAAATTCCTATTGGTTCCATGCAGAGGAAGTATACGAACAATATCGAATGGAAGTAGTATGACAGAAATACAAGGGAATAATAAAAACTGTACAGATTAAGTCAGTTTGTCTTGCGTCATGAGGATCTAGAGGCACATGAACTCGGTTTGTTGACTAAATGCAGCAGGAAGTTGAAACACACTTAAGATACAGGAAAAGAAGTAAAGATTTTTTAGTCTGCAGGCATCGTGATGAATGCGAGCGGCGGGATGCGACGTTTTTCACAACTAATAAATTTCATAGACATATGCTACTTAAAAGATGGTACTAGCATCGTTTTTAACACTAAATTGTCAACGTTGGCTATTGAGGTGGCTGAAGTCCGGCGGCGTTTTTGTGGCGCGCGCTCCAATGCTTATCTAGCCTCCGTTTAAAAGTATCTACCGATCCCGACATAACAACATCCTCAGGCAAAACATTTTAAGCTGCATCCACTCTGTTCTGGGAAGAAGGACTTTCGTGTGTCTAGTCGGGCACCAGTCACACGTAGTTTGAGTGGATGGCCTCACAGTTTAGTCGTAGTCGCCAACTCGAAGAAGTCTCCGGATGCGACGCAGCAGCCCTGATTGCGCACGATACGGGAAGCTTGTATCATGTCCCCAGGAAGCTGTCTGTAACTCAAAGGAAAGAGATCAAGTTAAGCTAATCGTGTTTCGAAGGGTAGTGAGCACTGCCCAGATAAAAGATTCATTGATCGCCGTTGAACGTTTTCGAGTATGCCGAGGTCTTTAGCAGTCCAGGGTCTCCATGCTTGGATAGCAAACTCCAGATGCGGTCGTGCAAAAGTTTGAAATACCTTCGCGAAGCAGTCTTCATCACAGGCGGAGAACGCCCGTTAGACGAGGTATTGAATGGACATCGCCGATTTGGCTACCTTTGAGCAGTGCAGCGAAGGCTTGAGCGAGGTTGTGATCCACACCGCCAAGTCCTTCTGGGCGTCGACTTCTTGCAGTGGTTTGCCAGTCAGACGGTTGACCATGCGGTTAGGAGAATTGGTTCCGACGACGCGTAAGAAGTTACACTTGCATACGTTGAACGGTAGAAGCCAGTCTTTTGACCATTGCTCGAAGTGGTCCAGATTTGTCTGCAGGCACGCCTCGTCAACTTCGTCTCGCATAGTACTCTAGATCTTTCTGTCATCTGCAAACATTGCGACGTCGCAATCCAGTTCGTTTGCGTGTCGTTGACGTATATAAGGAGCAGTTAGGGCCAAGAACAGAGCACTGGGGAACACCACTCCTTACGGCAACCCCGGCAGATTGCTGGTCACTGACGTGGACGGCTTGAGAGCGGCCCAGTAAAAAGCTTCGAATCCACATCAGAAGCTTACCTCGCACTCCTGCACGATTGAGTTTGTATAGAAGGCGGTGGAGAGGCACACCGTCGAAGGCATTTTTAAAGTCGATATAGATGGCATGCATCATATCTCCTCTATCAACAGTCCGGTGTTCCAGACAGTTAAGCAAGTCTGTCACACATGATCTGCTTTTTCGGAATCCATGCAGGGGATCGGAAGGCAAATGGTTTTTTTCAAGGAAATGTATTAATTGGTACTTTATTATTTTCTTAATAATCTTGCAGCAAGTGGATGTGAGCCTGAAAGGTTTGTAATTGTTTACAGAGACCCGACTTCCGCCCCTGTGCAGCGGCGTAATCCACGCCGACCTTCAGTTGGGTGGCAGATATCCGATCTCGAAGGATGTATGGAAAAGCATGCAGAGTGATTTAGCCAACTCATCGGCGAGTTCCTTAGAAATCGTCGCCGGAATCTCATCGAGAACTGGTGATTTTGATTCCTTTAGCCTCAGCAACTCCGTCAGAACCATACCCTCAGTGAACGGAACGGTTTCCATAATTGTGGTGTCTTCGAAAGTTTGAAGGGCCAAAGGATTAAATCCTGTTTCGCTACCAAAAACAGACCGAAAAAATTCTGAAAGGTGATCAGCTTTCGCTCTTTCTTCAGTTAGATGTTCGCCTTCAGCAGTTTTTATCATTGGTATTGGGTCCTTGTTCCGAGTGCACTGTCTTATGTAACCGTAGAATAATTTAGGATTTTCCGCGGCACGGTTTTGCAGATCCCGTTTGAATTCCCTTCTAGTTTTGAGGATAAGGACCTTGACTCGATTTCTTTGGATTTCGTATGCACACAGAGATCTAAGGCTCCTGTCAGAAAGCGATTTTTTCCACATTTTTCTTTTTTTTATTCACTTTAATCTTCAAGGCTTGCGAAAGCCATCTACGTCTGTTAGTTAACCTCTTCCGGAAAGCGAACAGCGGTTTGTGATCAGCTCGTGCGGACTTTCCCGAAACCGTTGCCAGTCTTCGAGTATGCTTCCAACGAATACGGACGCCCACACAATGTGTGAAAGTTCAACACTCATTCGGTTGAAATCCCCGCGCCAAAGGTTTTTTCTAACCGTTACGGTTTTCTCGAGTATGGAAAAAAGCAAGTAATGCCATAGAAGAGCGACGTGGTCACTTTTGCCTAAGAGGAGTCGGCATGACACTGCATCAATACTGTCCTGTGACTTTGTAAGAACAAGATCAAGACAGTTAGCTCGTTGGACTTCGCGTACTCTAGTTGGTAACATGATGTGTTAAGTGAGAAATAACTTCAGTGCCGTTTTCAGAAAACTCCCATGAAATGTCTGTTCTGAACTATTTGCATGGGTAGCGCTCTAGTCAATATGAGGCGTGTTAAAGTCGCCCATGATCAGGATATCCGGCCGCGTAGCGAACTTTTCGAGCTCCTCCAGCAGGCGAGCGTCGGCCATGCTGTCCCGTCTGGGCGGTCGATAAAGTGTCAGGACATCGAGGCTAGGCGAGCTCGGCACTTTAGTAAACAGCCAGATTGCCTCGGAACTGCACAAAAATTTATCGATTTTGTCTGTTACATTTATTCCATTTTTCACATACGTGAGTACGCCTCCTCGCTGACGCCCTTCCCTATCCCTTCTAAACATATGGTAGCCAGGGAAGGTCAACTCACGGTCGTCCACGTGCTGGGTCAACCAGGTTTATGTTAACGAGATTACGTCAGGGGATAGATATCAGAGGTGGATCTTTTGTTCGCGGATTTTTGATAGCAAACTCTGCGCGTTGGTGTACAAGAATTTCAATTTCCGGCTGATGAAAGATATGGTTACATTTTGTTTAGCGCCTTCATTTAATGTGTCGGCTGAGCGGTCATTCGAACCGGACGTGTCCAATGGAAGAGTGACGGATGCCGCCTTACTTGGTTGTTGTGTAAAACTAAATTGTCCTCCCCCTCGCTACGCGTCTTTCATAGTTCTAGAACAAGTTGACGACATTTCAGCCGTTACGCTGGCGAGTAATGCGGTTGAAAAAAACACCTGGGTTGAAGTCTTAAGTCCTGAATCGCCTGGAGTGAATGAGACTGGCTAGGACGCTGCTGGCCAGCACAAATTTAAAAGCTCGGGGACGAGTCAATATTGATGTATTATCTCCTCGTTTCCCAAAGCGGAAGGCTTTTATCACTTCAATAGCCTCAATGGATTCCAAAATATCCTTGAGAATACCTTGGAAGTGTGATAGGTCTTCCGAAACCCGCTCCTTGGGAGTATTTGTATTTGATTCAGGGAGCCCCGGAATAATAAAGCAGTTATCTCTGTCGGTTTCTTTTTTATTTTCTATGGAATTGTGGCTGCCTAAATAACGTAACGCTCTGGGTCTATGCGCAGGTGATGGTGGAACAGATGCGCTTACGCCATCTGTTTGTTTGGCTCATATGTTGACAACCTAGACAGAAGCGCTTGGCATAGAAGACTGTAAATAGAATTCTGTGGCTCTGATGGATGAATCGATTCCAACGCCCGTACTAGGTCTAGCGAGCCCGGCTGTTTCAGCAAACTTGTTTGGACACACAATATTTGCCATGAGGGACGGAACGTCCGTCAATGTCTTTGTTTCGGCCTCTACGAAGGCGTCTTCCGGAAGTAGCCGTCCGTTTTCCTTGGCCATTTTACAGTTTGAATTCTTTTTCTCTGCAGCTTTTGTGTCTCCTTTCTGGCCGTTATTTTCTAGCTTTTTAGCTATTCGTTCTGGGGCAGCATAAAAAGGTGTCAGCGTGCCTATTTTGCTGGAAATTTCTGCCCTAATTCTGGTTACTCGTCCAGTAGGCATATTGGTAGCTTTAGCTTGGTTTAGACTGCATCGCAACTGGGCTTTCATCTTTGTGATTTCTTTGTCAAGATAGTTGACATTGACGGCCAGCATCTGGCCTCCACTGAATCTTTGGCCGGCATTTTATGCGCCCATACAGTCAAAAGGACTGTGATATCGCTCGCCGCCGAGCTCCGGAGGCCGGGGGGTTATCGCAATTGACTAAGTTAGGGGTGATTGCTGGATCGACTCCACACTCGGGCTCTATTTTCGAACGTCAGTGCATACGTCAGTCAGGCCTCGAAGTTATGGAATAAGAGCAAGCCACAGGAGTCGAAGATAAATACGTCGCCTAACCAGTAATTACAGTGCGGTCTTCAAATGCCCTTAAATATGCCATAGGCATCCTTTTACAAGGGATTGCCAAAATGAGACAGAGGGAGGGGGGACCTTCAGTTGTTGCGAGGTGGCAGCAAGCTTGTATTACGTAAGCGTCAGGAAGCGGCATTCGTTGGAATACTTGAGATGCCTACGAGTGTTCCTTGCCAGTTTAGAAACGTTTCCATGGGCTTTGTCGAAAATGTTCAAGAATGCAAGGCCTGGAGGACGTTTTAGCTAAGAGGTTTTGGTAATATGTCAAGTGTGCAAATCTAAGCAGCTCCACAAGTAGTGTAGAAATTATCGACTCAGCCTTTAGTAGGTCCTGTTCCAAAGGTACGGTGGACAGTCCGAGACAATATGTAGGATTTCTAGTCTGTGTTGAGATTACCAGCATATTCGTCAGGTTTGCAGGAAATTGTCCAAGTTGGACGATGAGGACAACGATGACAGCAAGGTCGAGGGTAGTAGACAAGAATGCGTTTTAGAATCCAGTTTCTGATTCAAAACCGACTGTTTCCAGTGCGGAAGTCGATTGAAAATGTCCTTCTTGCTCCACAAAATTCAAACCGCGCCACATCTTTCTGACTGTACGCCTGGAGACATACGGTTGTAAGCGTAACATTTAAATTTTACTAATCATGCCAATAATAGAACAGTGTTTCCGTTCAATTCTGTACTTATTTACACCGTAAATAACCGAGACCGAGAAGATGATGAATGACCGGCTACTGGTTAAGAACAGTACAGTCCGGAACGAGTACGCTGTACTCACTCCCCAACACTGTTTGCTGACTACACGGAACCTTTCATCATCTGTGGAGGAATGCAGCTTTGCTCGTGTTGCATCGCTATAAAGCAACGCAATACGATAGAGTACGAATGTGTGAAGTTTTACCGTAGTCAAAACACATGGACGGCTTTAGGGAACGCATTCTATGAGCATAGTTTTGGACTGGCTAGTCGTATTGCCACTGTGCATGCCGTAGCAAATATCCGCTGATTTATGAACCTGGAGTGAATCGTCGGTACCGCGAAGACGACTAATAGCACATAGTTGACGTCCACAGGGTGACCGTCGTCAGTTAGTTGAAGCAAAATGCACTGAAGATCAATTTTTCCGTGTCTTGAAGTAGTCAGTCAAAGTAGTGTTCGCGCATACGTTTTGGATAGGTATCCAGTAGTGCAAACGGTATAGCCCACTCCAAACGAAGACGTAGGCGTGTAAATGTGCACTCACTGGACAAAAAAGCAGAGTTTCTATGAAAATTAGCACAAACCTGGCCAACCGTGCCGCGCATCATAGCAGATTTCAGCCGAGGCTGTAGGTGTTCAATGTAGCGATGTTTATTTGGATACTTATATCACAACTGACAGAACGATCTGCCCACTAATATGCTATCGGAGTGAATGGTGTTTGGCAATTGTTCGCAGAAAATAGAAAAGGTTGGCTGTTATTAGCGTCAATCTGAATGCAGTTATTTTGAGATGATCTAAGGCGGTGTCGTCTGGCAAGACCGGTTGTGTACAACGAAACCCTTTTTGGATATCTGTTACTAATTATATTTGGATGGTAAATGTAAGGCGTCACGAGGTATGAGAAAGTTTGACGGATAGTTTGCAAAATTATTTACCTAGGGGAGGTGTTTAGAAACCTGGACACTCACAAGTTATCTTTGAGTAAGACACGATATAACTGATAGGTTTGCAATAAACTACCGTTCATATTCGAGGAGTAGGACGACGAAGTTGGCTTCGGTAAATGTTTGGCAAGGTAAGCTAGTTTTCGGAATCAGTGAATAAGCAGTTGGCGAAACGCACAGACATACTGTCCCTAGATAGACTGGCGAATAATTCGGCCACCAGGCCAACTGGAAATGAAACTGAGGCCTTAACGAAATTTCGACGTTCTGAACGGTTCCCGCTACCCAGTAAGACCTTGTCCGTTAATGTCAAACAAAGCCCTAAAAATTCAAAGTAGGTGTTTCGAGACATTAAGGAGAGCCGTCGGCATTCCGAATTAGACGTTAACTGTGATGCAAGTGTTTCCCATTTGCAGTGCATTAGGTCTAAATTCACTAGATCTACCAGAACACCCAGTATAATGAGCAATTTAATAACATGTAGCCTCAGTTCTGCTGAGGATAGGCTTCAAATCCTAAGTAAGCGAATATAATTTTACCCGTTTACCTTCGGCAATCATCAGTTATGCAGAATGTACGAGGTAGAAAAAACACGCGGACATTTTTTGCAAATCTATTGCTAAGGCCAAGACGAAGTGATTTTCAATGGTTATCGATCATGCCTGGAATATCCTACATAATTTTGCATTAGCGACATACAGCCAAACGCGGCAGAGAACTTGGCTGCATTTACTAAAGTCATTTCTTAGTAGAAAGGCGACAGTTACTCAAACGAGGAAAGTCGACGATGGAGAATAATTCAGCGCAAGTATTTTTTAAGTATATATTTGTGTCGCCGAATGATGTGGTCTAGTATTTAGATTTGTAATATTTGCCGTTTTTCGGGCAGTTTGCTAGGTATGCCTATTGCGTATTTTTTAGACATCTATGAAAAACACAGCCCATGCGCTTGATTCAGTAGACTGATTCTCAAGGACAGAGGAGAACCACTGTTCAGAATGAGAAATGCAGATTAAAGTAAGAGATATGCAATATGAAATATTTTCCAAACAGCATAATTATGCGAAAATGAGGCTTCGTCTTAGAGAGACTCATAAAGCACGATTAAGTTTCGTGTCCGGCCTTAAACGTTTTTACAGTTTGTCAGGATTATTCAACCTTTCGTCACCTAGTTGGTATTTTGCATGCGGTTTTTCTATAAGCGCTTTCCAGCAGCTTTCAATACGGTCTGCAAATATGCCAGATGTGTAAGTCACAAAATCTCTCTGATGAAGGAATATATTATTGCAATCAGCGAAGTAGACTTCTAGCTACGCAAATTTCATAAATACGAGGAAAGTAATGGCGTGTCAAACTGTAATTTAATTTGGCTGAACGAGAGACAGAGAGAGAGATATAGAAGATGAACCAAATTCTCGAAAGACCAATGAGTACGAGGGTGCGAGAGGCCTTGAGTGTCGTTGGTTGAACATGGTGGTATTAAGGCTGCGGTGGCGTTTATAAGCGGATTTGAGAGTCGTCGAGCCAGGCCATCCGATATTTCAACGCATTTGACCGTTTGCACGAAATCTTCGCAATTACCTGTGTCCTTACGGAAGACGAACTAATACTCGAACTCGTTTCAATTACTCACCTAACCAATTACATTTGCCCAGTGTAAGTTTCATAATATTGCTTTTATGATTTAATTAATGGACTCACGTTAGTCGTTAGGCCAAATAACTCATTAGCTTCCTTGTAACCAATTCCGTCAATATGAGAAAGATATCTGGGCCTCATGTTTGTAATCTGTTGATTACCGATTGTCCATTTGACGGTCTATAGTGTTTTTCGAAAACATTTTTTGCGTGACCATGCTCTTACAACGAACGGCAAAAATTCCTGATTTTCCCAGGTTTTCGAACTAGTAACTTTGAAAAATGTCATCACACTACCGCTGGTCTTAGGCATTCCCAACTAAAAATCACACATCAAAAGTCATCTCCATATGCGGGACTTAATGTATACGACCAGTCAGAACGTCGAGCGTGGTTGTGTGCGGTTATGTGAGAGTCAGCAACTGAGGGCTTACCAGTGATAATTGTCGAGTTGTACTTTCTAGTGGTTTGGTCCAGTGGTCCAATGACTGTCATGTGTGACATGTGGAGTCATAATATCTGGGTAGGATAGGGCCATAAAATGGTGGCGAAAGCGAATTCATTGTTGGATGTTTAAATTGACTTTATCCGATGAAGCGCGCAATTGCCGTTTTGCAGAATGGTCGAGTCTAGCTGTAGGACAGTTCTCCCCGACAACTCTTCCCCATATTTGAAAATGAACTTCCTGATATTTATGGCGTTTCACGTCGAACTTACTGCTCCAATTATTCGCCTCAACTTGCTGAGTTACTTGTCTTCTTGATTGGAACATTAACCCACACATATTCTGAGTCATGCTTGCCTACTCCGAAGCCTTATACCTCTGCTTTATGTGCGCCGTCTCATCATCCAAATTAAGCGTACTATTAGACATCGATTCATCTTCAGTTCGAACTAGGATAGGTGTTCTTTGTTGCAAATTATCGAATACGTCTATTGCCATGTGTTATGCATGTGGTGCGTGATCAGTCTGTCTTACAGTGAGGACTTTCGGACGAAACATGCTCCCACGAACATCATCGAAAAACTAGCAGCTGATTACGAACCCGCGAAGAATGTACTGGCCTAGAATTCACTGCCCCCACCAGCAGCAGTTAGGAAGGATTAAGCAGGCGATCATTTTGAGGCAAATTGCATCCTTTTCCGTTTATGCAAAGCGGAAAATTCTATGTTCCATGAGTAGAGTACTAACAATTTGCAAGTCGCGGTCGATTGATACAAAGTGTATATTAATCTGGCCGATGGCGCGCGAACTTTAGATTTGTCGGTTGATTCTACATCGATTATGTCAGCTTCAGAAGTTACCTGAGTTTAGCGCAGGCGGTCATTACGATGGCAGAAAGCTTTTATTGTGTCATTAGCGATTTGATTTAACTCTTCGGCCAAATAAGCTGAGTCCGATAGGTCCTGCTTTTGCTGATAACATTACTGTTTGATCCGATTTGCATATTTCCTCACATTATCATCGTCGTTGAAAACTTCAACGCTGTCATTGTGCACGTACGCCTTTTGCGTCAGGTCATTGCAGAACGCCCGTGGTTATCCAGAAAGATGGGGACGCCGTTTTTTCGAATAAATAATCTTCTACTAACTAATACCCTCCTTGCTTTAACCTGTCACGACTTACATAATCATAATAGCATTAAGGACAAAGACAAGGAAGATAGAATTGAAGAGACGAGTTCCAGGAATAGTCGCGAAGAAGGAGATACGATTGCTGCAACAAGAGATTTATTAGCCAGATTGAAATGGCCATCTCTAACTTATTAGCTGTTGCAAGCCATTCATACCAATTCCGAGTTGTGAAACACATGGTGCTTGATCCCGGGACGTGTTGTTTAAAAGTGCAACGCCCTAACCATTGAGGTATGGCCTCATCGTCCTGGCGGTTGGCATGGGGTATATACAATGACAGAGGAAAGTTCACCGATCTCGCACGGAACTCACTCATCCCGTTGTGACTTAGGACACTCGCTCGACTTTCGCCCAGGTTACGCGTCGCTGTGCCACTGCTGATGGGGCTTGAAAGAGAGCCCCAAGGCGCAACGCGAGAGGTGAATTCTGTAACACGAGCAGTGAGCTACCACAGCATTATTTGTTCTTTCAACATAGCGTTGCGTTCTGTGAGTCAAACTGCGATACCTATGTTTTGATGATTGTCTTATTTTTTTTAAAGCCTACAAACATCAGAGAGGAAAGAAGTTCAACCGAACCTCCGGACGTAATGGCTGCAAAAAAGACTATTCAGCTTACGGCAATTCTAGTCATGATCATCGTTACTCTTTTTCCATACTATATTCTCGAGCTCGCAAATAGGCATCCGCGTACCGATGGAATAATTCATCCTCACGAGAAAAGAATGCACCAGCTTAAATTACAGGACTTTATGGTGGATAGTGGTCGCATAAATGCCAAACGGGAAAGACTTCCAAATCTTCAGAATCTACCATGGCCGGGACGGGAATTTTTAAATATTCCGATGGGTGCACCAGGAAGTAGTATGGATCCTCTGGGAGGCAAATTCAGTCGTGCGCAGATGCGCACAATGTTGAATCTGCTAAGCATATTTGCAAATGCTATGGAGGAGATCGGTGCCAGTGACAAGTGGATGATCTACTCCGGCAGTCTCATTGGATCTTTTCGTCACCATGATATCACGCCCTGGGACGATGACCTGGATGTTTTGGTGGACTTGAATGTTAGAACGGCGCTGTGGCGGCAAATTTTCAAGATTAGACCCCAAATCTACATACATAGCTCTGGACTCCGAGACAAGATTTACGCAAAACTGATTGAACCCAACAACACACTGCAGGATGTTGATGGAAGTCGCAGGCTAAGTGCTCATCCCTGGGGTTGGCCTTACGTGGATATTGGATACTACAGTTCTAACGCTACCCACATCAGAGAGCTTGCCCGATCCTATGGTCGAACATATATCTACGCAAAGACTGATGTATTCCCACTGCTTTTAAGACCATTCTACACGCAGTGGGTTCCGGCGCCAAGAAACACGTTTGTTTTTCTGCAACAGTCCTACCCCGACAATGTCCACTGCTCTGCACTCGGCTATTTTCATCCCCTGGAAATCCATACAAAAGGCCGTTCACTACCGTGTATTGAATTGGCGGACAGATATGCCTTCGTTGAGCGCGTATCTTTTAACAACTCAGTACAGAAAGTGAGTGATAGTTCAAATGATTTGGACTGGGTCCGCGAACGACTGATTCGCGGCGGCGAGGTGATACATGAAATTGACTTGGTCGCGCCTCAACGGGAAGGCTTCGTAGATACCTACGTGCTACAGATGAGGCCGCAAGAGTGATTCCGAGAGCACTCTTTGACAGAGATTCTAACTGTTGTTGCACCAATGGCTGCAGTGTACACTGACTATTTTTTGGGTGCTGGAAAACGTGTTGTGTACCGTACAGTTTTCAACCTTATCGGAGAGTTTAATGAAATTTAAGTTCAGTTGTATGGTCGACTGGATGAAAAGCGCAATGTAATTCATTAAAAATTTGTGAAATGCTCAACAAAAATATGCTATCAAAAGCCAATTTATGGCTTCTTATGATGTCAATTAATGTCCTAGGCATAATTCATGCCTTGAAGGTTTTTCAAAGTGAAGCCGTTTTAACTCAAACGTGGATTTAAACAGTTACGTGTTCAGACATTTGTCTGCCCGGAACTGTTATGATGCGCTGAATTCCGTCGTTATGTAACCTCCATTTTGGCAAGCCGAGGGTTTGCAGCACTTTCAGCCGTCTATCTTTGTCGCATCTATATCTGGTGCCTGCTTCATGACAGCATGACTGATGGAAGGGGTGAGCCGACTCTCTGGCTGCTCAGTGATCCCGGGCTTTCCATTGGTGTCTTAGGTGTCAGCAACCTAACCTTGGCCTTAAAAGTATCCAACTATGTAAGTCTTTCGGTTAACCATCACGTTACCCATTCGAAACATAAGGTGAGGCCAGCCTGCTTTGCATTATGGCATTTAGACTGAAAGATAGGCCGGCGTTCATTAGGAATAGACTGACGAGGTCAGAGTTTCGTCTCTTGATATCACACACGGTTGGACATTACTTATATACGCAAAGCGGTAAGGAATTTATTTGCGTTCCTCCAGATAAACAGTTGGTGTTCGCCCTTGAGGTTAGGCAATACCCTCGGGAGAAGGAGACGCGATCGCTGGAGCATGTGCTTTATTTGCCTGGCGTTTCGGATTTTCACTGGAATCCATCATCAGAGACAGAGTAAGACAAGGGCAGTGAATTACCCAGCTGTGGCACTTTTTTATAAGATGAATTTGAGAGGCTGCTGCATGCTTAACACATTTGGCAGCTACCGAGCGCATCACAGCTGGACTGGCCAGGGGTTGAAGTAAACCGTTGCCATGCCGTCCCCCTCTTTATATTCAGCGCTGAGCTTAAATCTATGCAAGGAGAACGTGTGAATAGCCAATGTGCCCGGTATAACTCTCGTCGTTCCGAATAACCCAACAGTCCACATGAATGACGAACTACGGTAGTCAGCCCCTCGGCAGAGAGCGATTAGCGTCGGAACCGATTATCTTGACCAGCCTACAGCCGCATAGCGACGGCATGGCGACGGCATACTTCAGCACCTGGCAAGTTGAGCTGTGATGTACTCGGAAACTGATAATTATGATAGGGATGCAACGGCCTAGCAAATGCATCCTTTAAATATTGCAACACGTAGGCTATTTACCACCCACATCTGCTTAGTCTCTGATGATGGATTAGAGTGAGAATCCAAAACGCCAGGCTAATAAGGCTCTTGTTCCAGCGATCCTGACTCCTTCTTCAAGATTCCTTCCTGCGACTCGTCTCTTCGCTTCTATTGGACATGAGTATTGATGACGTAATAGCACTTGAGACATCTATGAATACTGCCAATTTTGTATTTTTTCATTCTCTTATATTCATTCCTATATTGACTTAACGAAGAATTACCGAAAAAATCATGCTTGCCAACTTGACTTTTAAAGTGAACCATGGAAATTTTGGCGGAACGTAGACATTTTTGAGAAGTTAATCATTAGCGAAAGATTCTTGGTGGTCGTTGTTTTGGTCAGACACTAGTAATCTAATGTCATCCCAGCCCCCGGTCCCGAATGACGATCATGAGCACTGCGCGCACCTTACCGACAGCGTTTACACCCCACCTCCACCACTCCCTCACAGTTTACAATGACCACAAGACGCGGAACTCGGCATGCGGGCGGCGCGGAAGCGAGTTTGATGAACAACGGAGACACTTATAAACCGTGTCCAAGTCCATGTAACTGTTACCACCCAACGAATACATGGAAGTACACGTTTCCCAACTTGACTCTGATAATTAACCGGCAAGGATACTGTATATGCGCTGGGCAGGAGAATGCTAACTGTTGTTCGACAAATTCACCAACTTTTTAACAAACCTGCTTTACTGGCAGACGTATCCATTTCGTCTTCCATTTATTCGGGAATTTTTTTACAACCAGAATGCCCCCATCATCGGATTTTTTATCGAGAATTCCTCTTATTAAAGACTTACGCTTAGAGTAGGCATGACAGCGAACCACCATAGACATTTCAGCTGTACCGGTTCCTCAAGGCAAGCAAATGTCATCTTCCCGGCGAAGGGCGGGGGAGGTGGTTAAGAGCCCTTCGCGGTTGGTCGGTCTGGCGGCTCTATTTCCTTCTCGTCGAGGGACCTTATTGTCGGACTGTCCGCGCGACCTTCATAAGTTCTGTGTGGTCCTCACTTCGTGAACTTTGTAAACGTAATGGTGTGGGACTTCGTAAGCTGCAAAAATGGCCCCGGTGAATATTAATAAAGTTGTCAACTGAGCACCACGCCCTAAGTGTTAACTGCTCTGCCTTCGAATTGTCCTGACCTCTGATGGTACCTCCTTGAGGATGGAAAATATTGCCAGTTTCTCCAAAGACCGCTGAAAATAAAGACTTTGTGTCTTGCTTCCGAGATGTCGAGGTGCCGCCAAAGAACACCAATTTTTTACCTGGGGTCGGTGGGCTATGCATAATGCGACGGGTGGTAACAGTCGGGAGATCGCCTCGGAGACCACATTAATAAAGGAAATGGCTTTCCAGACCTCTTTTCTTCATTGCTTTTGCCGTTGTCTACCCGCTTGGTGCGCGGTTTTCTCAATAAAATGAGTGAGATAGCCATTAACTGTAAAGAGGACCGGAAGGTATTGTCGTTCAGCTGTTTTGTCCATTTGTTGCAATTTATTTCAGTACGGACACGGCTACGTTAGTGAGACGGAGGGTAGTTGCTGTTGAAAAGCCCTACTTGCCTCTTGTCGCTGGCTTTTCTGAATAATGTAGTCTCATAAGAACACATCCACTAGCAGCGCACCTGTGAGACAATCGAAAGGCGAAACATAGTTTGGGACGTCCGCATTCTGCGTTTTTTATCAACAAATCACAACTATGCCATTATGATCAACAGCAGATCCTGTCAGCCGGCAGTGTTCGACAAACTCTAATCAACTTGCATGTCTTCCCTGCTTAATGCCAACCATTATTCAAAAAACCAAGCACTTAGACGCTGAGTTACCAGGATACTTGTTCACGATGAGGAATCACATCAGCTGTGAACGAAGGTCTAGTCGGTTTTAAGCAGTCGGATAGATGGCCGTTTGATGTGCGCTTCTGAATGATCGTTCTCGCTGGTGCGACACGCCACTTGGGATCTCTGGTGGATTGAGTGCATTTCACGCTTTGACAATGGAGAGCCGTACAAGCTCTTCGAAACGTCAGCATCCTAATAAACCTGTTCCGGTGAGCCCACCTTCTTCTTCTTCTTCAAATAATCAACCCGGATCTCTCAACTTTGCCAATCTGCGACAGAATGTGCCGATATTTCGATGACAAAGTTCATACAAGTGTGGATGTGTGGCTACGGCAGCAGGCTGGCAGTACGAAATGCCAAAATGTTTGAGGAATGATTGTTTGTCCCAGCAGCTCTCCACATCGCGTCCGTCTAGGTTTCAGAGCAGCGTAGGAATGACTGATTTTAAGTAGACAATGCACTGATTGAAACGAAAAGACCGACCCAAGGAAGAAAATGAGAAGAAGGACCTTTGTTCGACAAAATAAGACTTAACTTGCTTGACCCCTCGAGATCTTACTGAACCACCTACCGGAAAGATATAGAGAAAACTGGTTAGACGACTCCATTGGTTGATACGATGGTGAACATTTATAAAAATAAGAAAGGTAGACAGTGCGTGATTAAAAATCTCGTTTAATACACTCTGCGAATTCGTCCGCCATCGCATTAACCGTAAATAAATTGTAATGCAGCCCCAAATCCGCGTAACGCCAAGTCTTGAAATATCAGAAATCTCAACTGCATAACGGCAGCATAAATGTGATTGTAAGGTGGAATATGCACAAAGCGCATCTCTTGATAAACACCTTTGAATGACTTGAAAATTACACCTCTGGAAGAGAAGATGATTTAATTTTTTTACTAGATATGTGTCGCCATAGGAAAGCCCTCTGCATGTACTTAAATTTTTGTGCATTTTCATTGTCTAGATGTTGCGTAAAATGGAGATTAGGGCAGCGCGGTTCATTCGGAATAATTGTGAACATATCGCAGAGAAGTGCATGCCGGTTACTATCAGAACAACAGCCTGACTCCATAAAAGAGCATAAAGAATATTGCGGCCTCTAAGGAAAACAAGAAATATGCACATGGACTGCGTAATGCAAACCGGAGTCTCTGTAATAGGAAACGGCGTAATAAACGCAGCCATCGGACTGATGGCCATTTCATTGTGTGTTGCATAAGCAGCATATGTTTGGGATGTAACTGAAGCATGCCTAAGACATACTAGTTGAATCCTTATTGCTCATATGCTTTAGCCTTCGAAGAGTGTAATATAAATTAATTTTCCGTAAGTAATTTTCCGCAGGGCGTCTGACGAGAAATCCGATCTAAAGTGCTGCGTGTTCCTTTGAAGTAGCCCGTCACATAGTCTGCATAAATGACAGTCTAAACCAGTAAAATGCTGCCTTATAGTCCCGCAAGTGGTGTATTTGACGTTACATGGCGACTGCTCAGAACGTTTTGCGATGCCCTTGAAGCTGCCAAGACGAGTATGACGTACTGACATGCGTTCGCGGAGGATGACAAGTGAAGTATCTGTAGGCAGAAATTTCAGAGCTGACTACAGTGCCAGTGTGTCAATTCTTGGAACTAAATTTTCACCATTTCATTATTTATTGCAGCAAACTCTCATTGTATCGTAACTGGATCTCATGGAAATAAGTCCGACAATAATTTATGTGTATTTACATTAAAATAATTATATCCAATGCAGTTCCTGTCAAATGAACTACATTGAAAAGATCGGTAAACGTCTCCAGACCCGTGTTCGAGAACACATTAGGGTCCATGGGGGACACAAACACAGCTGCACTTCAACTTCGGATCTGGCGAAGGTGCGAACCTCACCACTGTGGCGACACACACTTATCCGGTAGGTGCGAAAACGGACGGTTGCAGAAACATAAACGGACCTGACGAAGGTGACAGCGTCAATGCCACTTATCCGGCAGGTGAGAACACAGGCCGTCACGGGGTCAACAAGAAGATTGCCAACCTAGGACGCGAACGAATGTCCATGCAAACACGTGCGATGGCGGCTAGCGCCCGAACGCCGGTACCCGATGAGATGTAAACCCATTGAAAGGAGACCATCACTACCTATAAATACTGTAAGGAGTTGTACAACACTCACCTCCGATGATGAAAGCTTGTTTGCTTTTGAAAAGTCAAGGCAGTACAACCGTGGTTCCTGAGAACGTCTATTCTTCTTATCACATATGTGTACTTATCCTGTGGACTTATTAGACCACGAGCTCGTATTGGTAATTTTATGAAGAATTCATCCTTTTTAACTTTCGAAAGTTGGAAACGAACGTGAGATCCAAATGCTACTGTGGACATTTTAAAATATTAGTTATGTTGACCGAATAGTTACAGGAAGTTTCAACACATATAATTTTTAAACCTGTCACTTAAATGCTTTCGATTTGCCACATATTGTGTTAGCAGGCATAAATACATCTTTGCAGCGAAATCTATCATCGTCTTCGGAAGTCTGCTGTTGCACCGACGTACTGGGTGATCAGATCAAGACTAACATGTTCGCTGTCGTTCAGACCTTTCCAGCTAAAAGCTGCGCCGTAACATATTTCTGTGACTCAGTTAACGCTAGTCAAAAACATATTGCCTATGTAGGCGGGTGTGTGGGTACCATCCCGCCTGTCAAATTCAGGGTATGAAAAATTTAGTTTCTGCGTCATCGTGCTTCACATCGTTGTCGGTGGCTACCACGTACACACATCAGCCAAGCATTCTAAGACACGCACAACGTGCTGGGGAGACGCTTCGCCTTTCTGTGCCAGCAGACACTTTTGACGACAAAGACGATGGTCATATGTTTAGGCAACTCAAACAAAATATGCTTGTACCTTCACATTGCACCGACAAGTCGCAAGCATAACCCAGTGATACCCATGCCCCTTCACTCTGTCCCCTGACGGAAACAAACCACGATTACTTTCTTGTTCGTACAGGACGTCCCTACCTCCCTGTCTATCACACCTACTGTCCAGTGGCTGTTTTTGACTTTCGCTTCACTCTCGTTCCACTGCTCTATTGTGCCGGTTTGATGATGAATAGTCGAAAACGAACTCTTGCACACTAAGACTTCTTAAATGAGCCCCGAAGAAACCACTTTTTTATCGGAAATATGGACATTCTTAGCGAATTCGCCACACTGACTCAGTCTTTTGACTATATTTTTTACAAAGTATAGGCAATGAAATGCGAAAAAAGGTTGAACAAATCTTCCCCAACGATTAAAATACACAGTCCATTCTTCCATCCGAATTGCGGAATAGAATTCTATTACCTGGTTTTAATTAACGGGGCGCTTGAATAAACGCTTCTGATTAGCAGTAAAATTATCAAAAGACACAATAAAGCATAATACTCGAAAGCGTTTCTTTCTGAATAGACTAGCATTTGTGATATAGCCTCAAAGTGATGATCAGATAATCACTCGTTTTACTCCTCCCGTGTGTAATATATCCATGTAGAACCTACTCGACCGATTCTCGGTGCCGTCTTAATCACATGGACCAACATGACTATGAGGCTTCTTTTTGCCAACAACGCTGTATTTATAGAATGACCTTATTCATTATGACGAAGCACCATTGCACATTATGTTCTTTCGTAATCCTTATAACATCACCTGACTACAGTCTATGTTTTAGCCGTGATGCGGTTTATGCATTAATCGAAACATGGGCCTCGTGGATGTCTGGTGGATTCCAGACGGAGTGTTCACAGATGGGCAATATAAAAAGAGGACTTTCGCTGTGGGCCGAGATGAAAATAATTTCGGACGAGCACATATTGCGAGGTGAAAATAGAAAACAGCAAATAAGCCATCCGGGATTAAGAGCACATCACATTTATGCTACTAAGTTAACGCAAAACAATACTTTTGGACATATTTTCTATGAAATGCTTTTGAATTTATAAGAACTTAAACAATCAATGAAGGAGTATTTACTGTTTTCCAAACGCAAACTTTGCAGAAGCCTTGAGAGTTCAGTTAAAAGTCAGCATCCTGGGGCGAATGAAATATGTTGGGATTGTGTCGTCCAATATTCCATAAAACAACCTCATATTATTTTTACTTTCAGACAAAAATCTATATAACGGTTTCGGTCAACGTTTAATAAGATGCACCAGACAATGCGTGCGAGCATATTTTACTCTCTTAAGGTGCTGCCGTTGAGCATCACTTATACTTTTTTCGTATTAGAAAGCCATTGTCATAGAGGCTATTCTGAACTGCATGTTGGCCATCCATAAAGTGCTTTTCCAGATTAAAACTCCTATCTATGAAAACTGCGTCACGAATTTGCGCTACAGCTTCCGATTTATATCCTGTTACACATCGGCTTATCGAGCTTCTGTATTGCCATTCCTGGCGCGCTATCTTACGTGCGAAGAGATAGGAATACAGAAGCTAAGACTTGAACCATCCTCATAATAATCGTTTTTTTAAGTTAAACTTTGACTCTTGAATAATCTATTAACTTATTTACTGCCCATAGTGAATGGAATCATTTTTTTGCTGAAAATTTTGAACTTACGATTTTAAACTAAAGCGACTTCCTGTCTCCGTCTCTTTACAGAATCTCATCTTCCTTTTTATTTGCCTAATTGTGGACGTTGAGGGTCATGTTACATTTTCTCGGAGAATAGTCTGGATAAATGTTTAAAGGGAATTATTTACTAAGCGGCGAATAATGCATTATCTGATTTGCTCGCTGTCGGCGCATGCCCACTCCGTCAGTCACAAGACGCCATTAAGTACTACAAGTTTCCCACGTCGATGGTAGTCAGACGTTGTCCCAACACTGTTAACGCGCGACACAATGGTGACAGAATGCTGCGAACACGCCTTGCATCTGCGATACCGTCTTGTCCTTCCCACTGTTGTTAAAGTAAATGTCACCATCTAAAATCTTTCTGTTATTTAAAAAACCACTCCGGCACCTTGAAAGTGGGCCTTTAAAAGTCAAAAGGTGATATTCCTTTTTTGTAAAGATGCCGACTCTTCTTGTTGTATGAACCTGAGATTCAGCAGATACCATCATGTTCACAGTCTTAGAAATCATCTAGTTCGAAGATTTCCCGCTAACATGAACACACTTTTAATTTAAAGTGTCATAGAAGAATTCAAAGATGCCAGCGCCATTTCGGCAGCTCAAGATGCTGCAAGGATATAATGACTAGTACGTATGTGCCCAGACCTGTCGTGTTTCTGAAACGCTGCCTGGCTTCGAAGGCCTTTTCGTGATTTTCTATACAAAAGGCAACTTACAGCGAGTGACTGATCTCATAAAATGTTGTCAGAAATTCTGAACGGCCCGGTGGATTTTAAAGAATTATTTAGGTGTCGTTATAATATTGATTATCTCACGGCTTATTTTATGATATGTCGGACTAGCCAGGAGGTCGGCTTTTGAAGGCATTTCTTTTGAACTTCTGTAGAAGCTGCAGTTCGTAGAGATGACTATTTAAATAGCACGCATTTTTCGCAATGATTTTCGATGGTCATACAAACTATATAGAAACAGGTACAACAATATTATTATTTTTCTTATTTTGCAGCACTTTACGTCAACTTTACAGCTTTGCTCTAAGTCAGGGTAAATTTCGGCTTTGAAAGAGTTTTCTAATTTTCCAATAATTTTGAGACACGCCAGCCGCTGCATTGGCGTTAAGCGAGATAAATCTGCAAGACGAATGCCTTCATCGTAGGGAAAATCATATTTTCCCCTATGTCTTTAAAAAGATACTACATAGACATGATAAAACTTTGACCAAGGATGCGGATTATGTTGTACATTTTATGAGGAGCATTGGTAAACGGACGTGTGCGATGCGGTCTTAACAATATCCTAATAAAATCTTTTCGAAACCTAAATATACGCTTTTGTCGTTTATACCATGTAAAGTCAACGAAATATTCTACCAAAGGAGTAAAAGTAATGATTTTGGTATGTTTTCTATCGGCTATATTTGAATATATATGACTACGGAAAATCAATATGAAGAATGCATGCTGCTTCAGTAGTCAGTTTTGTCGATTGTTATTTCCGCAGCACGTCGAAAGGAAGTACATTCAAAAGCAATCATCTCGTCAAGTTCGAAATATAAAAGAATTTGGCGGCGAGATAATGAATATTATAAATTCACCTAAATAGTCCATATAAATCGTAAACGAAATTCAGCAACTCGGCCCAAATTTCATGAGATTGGTCACTTACTGTGGTATCTGACAGCGTATTCTGCAAATATAAATGTCTGTGATGCACAGTCCCCAAATCTTCCGGATATTGTTTGTATAGTTTCTAAATTGCGCCGTTTATGCCAATAGAAACCCGCACTCTGAACGTGAAAATTTGTCGCTGGTGTCTGAGGACGTAGTAAACGTCAAAGTAAGACGCACGGGCGGCCAAGATTGACAAGTATGGACCTCTCGAATGGTGGAAGTGTCGACGACAGAAGGATTCCGAAATCAGAATTCAGGCTTGGGCGATTCTACTGACGTGTAAGAAAGTACAAGTGGCTGTGCAAGCAGTTGCCGCAAGCTGTCTTGTCGAAAGTTGATGTGGTCGACAAGACAAAGATTCCCAATCAAAAGTCAGGGAAGACGGACTGAGTTGGACCTTTACTGTTATGGAAGTGCGTATCAGTATCAGTATATTTCAGGGAAAGTAGGTTTGTACCTTTGAAATCCCTATTGGTTACATGCAGAGGATATATATGGAGGAAATGGAAAGGAAGTAACATGAAAAAAATGCGAGGAGAATAGCAAAAACTGTACAGATGAACACAGAATGTCATGCGTTAATAGAGTTTAGAGGCACATTAACTTGCTTTGTTGATCAAAATACAGCGGACAGTTGAGGCACACTTAAGACACGTACACAAAGCTCTGTAGGCAGTCGCCGCGAACACGCTCCAAGCAAGGTGTTGTCTGTGTCCGCTTTCAAGGTGCTCAGACCCAGTGCGTGTGTGCGCCCTTCGTTGTCTCCGCGTCCGCCAACCAATCAGAGGGGGTACAGCCTGGAGAAATCGCGAGGCTATCGACAAGCCTCGCGTGTCGTAGCACCGTATCGCAAAAGAGTGTAAGGCGGTCAGAAAGGCAGCGTGAAAAAGGCGGAGGACAAGGAAACGCGAACTGCCAAAGTCTCTCCAAGCCAGTTGTTTGTCCGGTGTCCGCCATTGGGGTTATTAGCCCCCGGCTTTATGTCCCAGTGTCCGCCAGTCAGTCAGTGTAGGGGACAGCGTGCGCGGTCCCAGAAGCGCGAAAAAGGGGAATTTAAGGCGGACAGACGGGCAGCTGAGCAGACCGACGGAAGCGCGGACGGTTAGATCGCACTTGGTAGCCAGGAATGAGGAAGCGGATGGCGACCTTAGCCCTAATCCTAACCCTAACCTCAACCGTAAATGTTAACCTTTTACCCTAACGGCAACCCTAACCCTAACCGAAATCGTAACCGTAATTTTAGTCCTTGGACATGGCCGTAACTGAAAAGCCTAAACGTAATACTGAATCCTAATCGTACGCTCAAACCCCAACCCTAACCCGTAAACCTAAGCATAAAGGCATAACTCTAACTCGAAAATCGGAAACCATTTACCGATATCCTTATTCTAACCTCAAACGTAAAACGGAAGCCAAATGGGTCAGATGTGATTATGGAGCCTCGCACAACATAGCCCCAGTATATAACTCCCTCCCCCAGCCACCTGTAATACGGGCCCAGGATACCAACTGCGATCTAGCCGCGCGGACTGCCACAGACCAATTTAAATCACCCATGAATTAGCCACAAAAGCCGAATCTTACTACTATGTGTTTTCCCGTCTACTGGTAAATTCGGATGATCATGCTGAGCTCAGTTTCTGTCATTTGTCTTAATTGGTAAAATGCTTCATTAAAGCAACCAAGCGCAACTTCATTCCTTGTGTTAACTGCGGATAATTGTTAAAATATGACGATATTAAACTTTGTAAAATGTATCCTAGCGTTGTTTGTTTAAAACAAACGAACAGACCACCTTTTTGCAAGGATGTACTATTATCTACGTGCAATAAATGTTAAATGTGTTTGCCGGTAAAAAAAATACTCCTTAGTTGAGGTTTTTATGTACAAAATGATAGCTTGCGTTATGCTAGTCCTTTACGCACTTTCTTTAACCAAAAGCAGATTTTATATAATGTTTACCCCAGCAGCGAGCAATTCTAGATATTGATCGGTCATCCTGGCATATATGCAGTGCCATTTTACAATACGCGTGAGCGCAGACGCTCTTTATACTTTTTGGAACATTAATACCTTTCGAAAACTTCGTTGGAGGATTAGACGTATCCGTCTACCTGACGAAAGTTCAGGGACTACAGAACAGCCTCAAGTATAACTCGCTGTGTTAGCGGAATCTTTTTTCCTCTAAATGTTTGACCTTTAACTTCTGGTTTTAATAAAACCGCATATCTCTAGACTTCTCGAAATTCTTCATGATTAGGCTAGCAGAGATATGCATATTCGGAGGTTTAGATTAAACGTCATAAAGTACTTGGCAATAGTTCTCACACAATGGATGGCGTAAGCAATCAGACACAATAACAGTGATTTATAGGAGTAGGCTGGTTTGTCGCAAACGTTTTGCTGCTTGAGATGCTTCGAATGCACCATAACTTGACGCGAAAACGTGATGTCTTGCGGGCAGCAAGTCACATGCGGCATGCTTAGGTGGGCTGTTGGACTTTGCCAATTTTTTGCCCCTTTTTTAGAATCAGATGACGGACTGGCGCATATAATCGACTAGTGTCGGGGAGACAGACTGATGTGAAATCTGATGATTCCATCTACACGACACTTGGCACTACCACGGCGTGTTAAAACCAGTGGCTTGGTAGGTTCCGAACTTAGGAAATAATTTGGTCCCCTCAGGACAGAAAGTCCGGTTGTAATGGCTCCTTCAGAATGCTACCTCTGAGGCTATCTCACTTAATGGGAATCCGGGGTCGCACACCTCCCCTTTTTAAAATGAGATCATGGTCCGTTTTGTAAGCAAAGTCCAGACTCTCAACTGGCATTATGTTTTCCCGCGTCGTCAAATACTGCAGTGTCTTGCTCGCAAGGGACAGACATATTGGGCGCATTGGCAGTCATAAAAGCATCTGATGGCGAGGTAATTCGACAGACGTACAGGGGGTCGGCTAACTCACGAAATGTCAACCAAAATTCGTTTTCGTTACGAAAAGATTAATTACTTAGAGTTGTAAAACTGGTCGGTCTGCAACATAATTATATAATATCTTAGTTACCTCAGGATGCCGGCTTTCGAACAAACTTCCTTCCTGCTGCATTCAAAAACTATAATCTGTAAACAATGACTACTTAAATCGCATCATAGTTTTTAATTGATTTTCGACGCCGCTAAAAGTCCAATTAAATATCTTGGAAAACATGCATGCGCATGCGCATTCGTATGCTCATTTTATAGACAATTACGTCTTATTCCAATTTTATACTGCAAGAAAGGTATAATTAGTTTTCTAAAAACTGTTCTTATTCCCAAATAATTTTAAACGCTCTCTGCCGTCATTCTTGCATTCAGGGTTTCCAAACTACAAGCCATGTGATTTCCGGGTACGAAAAACTACGCAGTTCTTTACGGAAATTAAGAGAAACTAAAAAGAGGTTCATAAAATTTTGCAGTGAATTCGATCCATATTGTTATCTTTACAAGCCACATTGGTAAATGCAGAGACATGACGATTTATAAACGGACATTTAACAAAATTTAAAAGTCTCAGTATAAGAAAATTTTTAAAACCGAATTATATTTCTCCGTCGAGGATAAAGCTAGAAAAAGACGTAATTGTCTACCGAGCGAGAAAAAAGTACTATTGTCACGCATGTTTACCATAAAATGTAGTCGGACTTTTAGGGACATCGGAAATCAAAAGAGAAAAAATCATTTGATTTGAGCACTCATTTTTACAGCCTATGGTCAAAACATGCAGCTGATAGGAAGTTCTTTCAACAGCCGACATCCTGAGGCAACCGAATTATCATAGAAATATGTTACAGGCCGACTAATTTTACAAAGCTACTAAATTAATCATTTCGAAGCGAAGACGCACTTCGGAAGTCAGGTCGACATTTCATGAGTTTACCCATTTATTGTAATAATACATCGACCAATAGTTTAGTAGAGGGCGTTTCAACAAGTAAATTTGTTCCAGTACAAACCCAACACCTGTATTTTCATGCATTGAAAAGTGGGCCAAATGTTCTTATTTCCCTGTTGACTTTAACCTGGGAAAAGTATGACGTAAGTGGATATTTCACATTGAAAACATTCCAAAATGAATATGAGTGCATATCTCTCAAGCCTTAGTTGGTGGCGTCTACCTTCTCCGCGGTTTTGTACCATGGTCAGGTGCGTCTACAAATATGATACGAGCCATCACCTGTTTAAAAGCAACAGTAGGGAACAGAGTATATGACCTGCTAAAAATAAGAATCCCATTCCACACATATCTCGGTGATCATTAGGACAGTAAATGTAACTACTTTAACGGGATACTTTGTGAACGAAAGAGTTTGGAATGGCTGCTCAGCTTACAATTTATGAACGAGCAAGCTTCAAAGCCGTGTTGGCATCCTGCGGCATGATCTGAACATACGGTTATTTCCCTTGCAAAAACAAAGAAAATAGACTGTGTCTCTCCTTCCAACTCCATGCTTTTCACTTAAAAGTTAGTGCCAAATCTAGAATGTTTAGACAAATGTACAGTACCTGTGCTAACTCATGAAATGCCGAGGTCAAAATTATAGTGGAAAATGTAGCGTATTTTCGGTGTCGTTATTTGTGTTTATTTAGTTGAAATCAGGACGAACATACCGTTTTCTGAAGGAAAGTTTGATACGGATCTGTATATTAAATAGAAAACGGGCCGGATTAAGGCGAAATCGGAGGATTCCTGATATTCAAGCAGCTTCCTACGCTGTTAAAGATTTCGGATGGAAATTCTTTGTGTAACCTTATTAATCTGTTTAAGAAGATTAACGAAAGGACGAAATTTTTTAATAACCGTTCGAACAAAAAGAAAAAATTAAATTTCAATACCAACAAAATCAGGGAAATGCAGATAAATTATTTCTTATTGTGTTCAGGAAATAACGTGCGATTCTTTATCTAAAATTCTATTTTACAAATTCGTAAAGTTTTATGTTTCAAAATACCGAAATAAAAAAGTTTATCAGTGTGATTGTTTTACCAGACTGAAAATGCGTGTCGTAAACGAATATATATTGAGTTCGCGCGCCATGCCGTCACTTTGCTCTGCCACGCCAACCGATAACTATGTCTAAACAATGCTTATCCGAAGTTGACTTCCAGCGAATTCGAAAATTAGCGGCGGAGGGAATCCCGCGTGAGTCGTTAGCTAGTATTTTCAATATTAGCATGGTCACTCTGTGGCGCATTATTAATGATAAAACTGTTCCTAGGAATAAGATAGGGGGACCAAAACGGTCCACAAGTAAGCAAGACGACGATTTTATTCGTCGTACATTAAAAAAAGTTTCATTATATGCCCATTGAGACCATACAGCGGGAAAATCTGCCGATGTTTTCTATGAACATAATTAGAAAAAAGATGAAGGAATTTGAACTGCAGCGTCGGAAGGCCATGATTAAGCCATATTTAAGTAGAAAACTAATTAGAGAACGGCTTTTATTTGCTAAGAATTATATTGATTACAGATCTTCATTTTGGAAGAGCATTTTCTTCTGCGATGAGGTTCTATTTTTAGACAAGCCTACGAAATCGCTCCAAACCGTGATATGTGGAAAGAACTTCCCAAGAGAACACACTACACCGACGGCAACATTCAAGAACTGTCGGCGGATGATGGTTTGGATGGCGATTAAATTCGGTGAGCGGCCTGTCTGGCGGTCAACATCCGACACCACCAACAGCAAGGTGTTCATTGCAATTGTCAAGGATGCTTTCGGATACAACGGCATAAGTCGGCGCCGAATGGATACTGTGATTTTGCAGGACAATGCACCTGTCCACCGCTCTAAAGAGGTACGAATTTGATGCCGCTTGCAAATATAATCTAACATTTTAGACAACAACCACGCTCTCCGCAATTGGCGTCCAATCCATTTTCATCCCGGCCAACAGTTCCGATTTGAATCCTATCGAAAATCTTTTTGGAATAGTCAAAAGAAATTGGCACAAAGCTAAGAAGACTCTTTCAATGCAGGAAAAATTGGATTTCATACTCAATAATTACATTTTACAATCCACCATAGATAACCTTGTCATGTCTATGTCGGACAGAATTTCTGCTGTTATTAATTCGAATGGACAATCTACAAAGTACTAATTTTTTGTATTTGTTTCTGTCCTTAATTATTTGTGACCTTTTATGCGACCTTTTCCTTTATACGTCCTCATACGTAGCCTTTATTAACTTGGTTGTAATATAGTCGTTTCTCGAAAATGTGACTTTTGTCGAAAATTATTTATTTTTATCTCAGTAAATAATATTTTCTTAACCAAACTTTGCTTTATTTCTTTGACACATCGTTTATTTTCCGCTATCAGACTTTGGGATCCGTAGTGTTTACCGATTTTGCGTTAAAGTCGTTAACCTGTGTTAATTCGTGACATTTCATGAGTTAGCACAGGTACTGTATGTAGCGACAAATTTACATATACAGCGAAATTGAAGATGCCAACAAATCTCTTATACTGCTGCTTTTAACATTTTCTTATATGATTTACACAAAATCAGAATATGTTTTGTCACTACTGGAATGCAATGCTTTCTATATCCTCCTCGTTGTATAATACATCAACTTTGAGGCATTACCGGTAAGTCGGAAGTTCTATTCCCAACTGCAAACACATTGACGTTACTGAATGCTGCTTGCCGCTATCAAGAAGAACTAAATCCAGAGTTGGTGAAAGAGCGGAAGACCATGAACAAATACAGCACAAATACAGGCAGAACCTCTGCGTCTCCTCTTTCAAGCCTCTTTTGATGCAGGCAGACTGCCTCTGGAGTGGAAAACTGCGTTGATTTCACCGATTCATAAAAGTGGCAGTCTCGCTTCCGCAAAACAACTACCGACCAGTAAGCGTCACCTCCATATGCTGCAAAGTTATGGAGCGAATTATCAAACGCGGACTGATGCGGATTTTAGAGTGACATCATCTTCTATGCGATGCACAGCACGGTTTCCGCAGAGGAAGGTCCTGCTTGACCAACCCACTCTACTGTCTTGAACAGTGAACTCGAACGATTGATGAAGGAAAAGTTGTGCATGTGGCCTACATAAACTTCAAGAAGGCCTTTGACAGCGTGCCACACCAACGTCTCCTATACAAGCTCAGCCGCATAGGGGTAAGAGGCAAGCTTTTGAAGCGGACTGAAAACTTTTCGATCGGTCGGTCCCAGACTGTCCGTCTTGATGGCCAGCAATCGGCAGAGGTGACGGTTACGAGCGGAGTACCGCAGGGCTCCGTTCTTGGCCCTATCCTCTTCCTCATCTATATTGATGACTATATCCATGGGCTGGACCGCGACATTCCTAGGTTTGCTGACGATATAAAGCTTTGGACCGTCATCCGCAACGAGGACGATGAAACAAATCTACAGGCAAACGTGGACCGACTGGAACAATGGTCGGGTCAATGGCTCCTCCCATTTAATGTTACCAAATGCAACATTCTGAGGATTGGCAGAACCTGCTCTGCGCACCGGCAGACGTACTATCTAAATCACACACCGCTGCCACTGGTAGAGGTTCAGAAGGATCTAGGTTTGTGGATAACATCTTCACTAAAGCCATCGTTCCACTGCTTGAAAGCAGCGAAATCCGCAATGTCCAGCTTATATCTTATCAAGCGGGCATTTGCAAAGTTCGACAAAGAGTGCTTTCGCAAGGTCTTCGGGATGTTTGTGCGCCCTCAGTTAGAATTTGCCATTGAGGCCTGGAGATCCTGACTGCAAAGGATCGTACCACCCTCAAAAACGTCCAGCGGCGGATGACCAAGTTTGTCAGAGGTCATAAAAACCTACCTTACGAAACTAGACGGTCAAATCTTAACCTTTTTTCCCCCGGACTACAGACAACTCTGTGGCGACTTAATTCAAACGTTTGGATTGTTAAGGCTGCTGCCTCGCATCCGGCGACTTCTTTGAGCTGGTCACCACTACTAGCTTCAGAGGACACCCTCTGAACCTACGTGTGACAGGGGCTAGACTAAACGCTAGGAGGTCCTTCTTCAGCCACAGAGTGGTAAAGGCATGGAATGCCCTGCCTGTTAAATTCGTCATGTCCTCATCCGTGGACTCATTTAAGAGAAAGCTTGACCAGTACAGGGATATGTATCTCCACAGCATCAGAAACTAACAAATTTTCCCCTTGTTCCACCCGCTTTACTTAGCGTTTTATTTTAAAAAGCATGCTATATGTTAGTAACATTACGTTTTACCATTTTCGCTATCTCCTGGCCGCAGCATATGCGCTTGCTTCGATATTACTTGGCCCATTCAGTACCGTATTGGTTATTGTACAATTTTTACATAGAAGGCATTCCAATGCAAATGTATACACTTGACCAATGCTTGGTGCGTGTAATTACTTGCCTAATTTTTTTCGGCACTTGCCTTACACATTTTTTTATGACGTTACTGTAACCAAAAGGGAGTTCAAATGCTCTTGCCTACCATTCCCTTAATAAATCTGATCTGATATGATCTACCTGAAGAATGCTTTAAAAAAATGGAGCGCACCCGCCGAGCGCTTTCATCTACACTGGACGTTGTACATTCGAGTTATCGTCGTTAACACTGACGCCTGAAAGTTAGTCATTTCTTCCTCAGATGAAAAAAGAACATCTCGTGCCATATGCCTCTGGTATGCTGAAATTCGCTATCAATATTCCGAGCAAATCAGACCCACGAACCTATAACTTGAAGGCGAGAGACCTAAAACAAGTCGATATCAATCAAGTCTGACATTAATCTCAGAGTGGCATCTCAGCAGCAGAGCACATGATGAAGATGTCGATGTATAAAGCTGTCTGCTCGCATCAATCATCCGTCACATGTCCTTCAGACATAAGTGTCTGACATTGTGATTGATGCATTATCGCAAAGCTTGAAGTATCTGTGAAGGCGAAAGGGAGTTATTGTAAGTATCTGATGACGTCCTTGACATCACCGCGTTGTCGGGGAAACACAAATAAGATCATTGTAAGACAACATTTCAGTGCTGAAAGCAATTTTGTTGAAATCATCTGACGAATAACATCGGTCAGTTACAACTGAAGGCATATTCTATTGCTCTATCGTCTAGTGCATTACGTTAGGAAAATTTAGGAGTACAAGTCGATTTTCCGAGGAGCCTTACTGTTTTAAATTGGATCGCCTCTGAATGCACACCACGCCAGTTATTCATCAGTATATTATCTCCATGTATAATAAACTGACGACCGGAGTTTGGATTAAGTGGACAGCGTGGGCGGTTAAAACGCCATAGTGCCTTTATTGAAATGTCAGGCATTTGCACCATTCTCGGGAAAGTCGGATACGGACATGGGCGTTGCAATGGGCTATGACCCACGGCCAAGTGCAATAAGGGAATGTTAGCAATAAGGAGAACTCGCGGGAGGAAATGCGGTAAATATAAATTGAAGGAATTGTATTTGTGCCCATATCAGGCGCCTTGGCTTTCATCGGTAATGCTGTTCTGCTTTTGGGAGTCTACTTACGTTGGAATGAGAATATGGTCTGATAGGATTTAGTCACCGGCTGCAAAATACTGGCATACCTGACTAACAGCATCTTGAGCCATCTTAAACGTGACAGAAAGAATTTCCAATATGCAACGCCAGTGGACATCTGGACCTGCCGATGCGTTGGCCCCAAGGATAATCAGCTCAGAGTGTTCTCTTGGAGGGCATTAATACAAGCTGTCCAGTTACCATGGCTTAAGGATAGCGCTTGATTTACTTACTGAATGACAATCTAGCACGTCCCGATACAAAAAAAGAAAACACGTTTAACCTACCCCAAAGGAATGAAACCACAAAGAATCCCTCGAACATGTTCAGACGCTCCCAAATTTCACCCAAATAAAAACTGTACATGGATTTTTTTGACTTTCGCCGTTTTGCCGTAACACGGCTTTGCAATGCGGCCGGGCGAACACACTTTAACTAAAACATTTTGGATTAATTAGTTGGATTTTCTGTTATGTGTGAAGTACGAACCATGACTATTACTATCCTGCCATTGCTCAAGTTCGCGATTTCTTCTAGCATTTTGATCGTTAGATTACAAGATATCTATAACATTGCCAATAGAAGCATATAAAGAACTTATTTTTCCCGACCCATGACGACACATGTAGAAATCCCACTAGATAAATTGGCGTTTACACAGGAAACCTCCCTACGCATTAATTATTATTGGCTGCGAATTCTTGTAACTTGAAAACCCGAAAAGTGGGACTTTTGCCCACATAAAATTTACCCAGGCCGTACACTACGTCGGATAGTTCGCTTATTTTAAAGGATCAACATTAAATGGCATCAAACACTTCGCCAAATAGTGTCAGTTCCAGCGTTTGCAAGGCAAGGACACCTGCTTCAGCCGAAACAATTAATTCTCTCTTTCGTTGCGCACAAGTTAAATATACTAAACTGTCGGCATGGAAAGAGCTTGTTACCGAAAATAATTACATTGTATAAGCCCAAAAAAGTCGGCAATTTAGATGGTTAAGCTTAAAAACGTGTAGCTCGTTAAAACCGTCATTACGACACCTTGATTTAGCCTCTCCCCTCGATGACTTGAAATTATTGGAGGATGTCACGGATGGGTGTCAGTTTTCGGACAATTTCCTTTAAAGAAAACTGCGACATCAAATCTAATGAAACGGATGCGACTGTTCAGGTTTGCAAAAGGGTTTTGTCGAAAATGGATACAGCAAAATCCCCCAGATGAGGCAGGGGGTACCGATCAGAAATGGTGGCGCTGTTGAATGCACGGTAGTCGTCACAGGGTCTCCAGTCACCTGATGTCGCCTTGGGCGCCATGTGCAGTGGGGACGGCCAAGGGCTCTCACATGGTCGAGGTATTCCCGGTTGCAGCGTGAGTTAAAACTCCGCCTTCGCGGCACTGAAGCGCTCCGATGCTGGTCGTCTTGGTCGAGCAAACACGCGAGGACCTGAGGTGCGGATATGGTGCGTACCATCATTTTGGACCTCATCAATGCCAACCGGAGGGTTGATTATGTGGGAACCCTTAGGCAAACCCCAATCGCAAAACCTAACATTAACCTTGGACCTTAATTCCAATCCTCACCTTAAAATTAAAACCTGACACCAAACCTTTAATCTTACGACCTTAAACTAACCCTAACCCTAGCACTAAAGTTGACACTATTTCCTAACCTTAAACCCGTTTCCCAAAACCTAACCCTAACGTTTACCCTTAAACCTTACTCTAAAACCTAAACCTAACCTTAAACCTAAAACCTGAACCTATAGCCCTAACCCACACCCAACAACTTAACCCTAAGCCTAACCATTACCCACACTAACCTCGACAGCCTGACCGAAACGGGCGACCTAGGAACTCAATAGAAACACGCCTACTAATAACAAGTAAGTACGTCGGCAGTATCGAATTATAATGTCCCTCTACGAACTACGACAATACTCGTGAGGAATGTTCACGTGATGTACCACAGATGTGCATTTTCACACTAAAGCACAGTCTGTACTGTGCCTCGTCAATATGGGTCCGACCAACCCGACTAGATCGCGGTCTAGTGCCTAGCAACTCCAGTAGATGTCTACAGTGTTCTCGTGCCTCTCGATAGTTAGATCCACAAAGAGTCCGGGAATTTGGGGATAAAGTTCTCTTAGCCTTCGGTTAAGTGTGGACATGGTGCATTTCCATTTGTCCGTTATGATAACACGCAGACCTCTATCTGCGAATGTCTCTGATGATGGAATCGAGTGAGAATCCGAAAAGTCAGGCAAATAAACTTCTTGTTCCAGTGATCGCATCTTCATCTTCTGATAACACGTTCGCTCACCACTCATTTCTTAATGGAGGGCTTCATTGTCGGCCATATCCTAACGATAGCCTACTCAAAGAGTGCTCGCTCTTGCAGTGTATCATACATGTCCAATATTCGAATCTGCCTTTTCTGGCCAAAATCAAACTTCCTTCGACAGTCTCGTTCATTTGAACTTGGTGTCCCGGGACTAACATTTTTTTCTTCCTTCAGCAGTGCTCCGGAGGACACATTACGGCACACGCCGTGACATTTTCCTGCTTTCGGTTAGCTTACTCCTACTGCATCCACCTCTCACTAAAACACTGCTGCCTAAAGTGGCGCGGCACACCACGGGCTTGGTCTCCCGACCGCTGGTGTACCAGCCAGCGACTCAGACCCGTTGACCACCTCACTATGACGACGGTCGGTCTCACAAGGTCCCATCGAGTGTTTAGACAAGTCGCATGCAAATAGGATTTGCAGTAGATGCCAGCTGTCAGCCTTCAAGGTAAACCATCTTGAGGAAGAAGTCAAAAAGGTAAAAACTCGGTCAAATGCAGTTTAGGCATAGTCGACGGTGCGAATTTAGCCACTGGACGAATAGCTAGAGGTGAGGCAAGAGGAGCTCATTTAAAATTAAGCAACACATTCTGTAGCAGATACGACAGAACCAGGACAAACTGTAAACTAAACAACCGGAAAACTCTAGGAAAATGGAAATTCGGCAATACAAAACCAATGGAGGCAGACAGCCACTTCTGAGTAATAGCTCCATGGCAACCAAACTAGAGACCTCGACAACCGCCTCGTCCATAACGGTTAATGTCAAGAGTCCTAAAACCGTTGGCGACGCCCAGAGAAAATGCGACTTAAATGAGACCAGCACGAGCAGAAGAACTGACTCAATTACAGAAACTACAAACCCTTATTCACAGACGTCCGTCCCAAAAGCTACTCCCTAGACTGTCTAAACAAAGATCAAACAATAAAACCGCAAAAGAATATCTAACCCGTCATCACCGAAGTACATCACCAAAGCGCAACACCTTTTAGAGGATGACCCATCAACAGAAAAGACAAACGAAATCGTCAGAGGACAATGTCTCAATCTTCTGGACAAACAATCAGTCAGAATCAACACGTCCGCGACCTTTTAAAGCTGTTTGGACTGCCGGGCGCTTTAGGATTAAAGGCTCTGACCCGACATTTTTTAACGTCATCACAGTAGGCATGAGGGGAGTTTGGGCCGCATCGAAACCAAATCTCAACTTCATGACATCAGTGTGCGGAGCATGTTATCATGCCTGGACAAGCTGAAGATACACCTCTCTGGTCTATATTCAGATGTAATCCCACTGGCAGAAACCTGATTGTCCCAAAACGTGGACGACCGTGAGTTAACTACTCCCGGATACCAGCTGCCTAGAAGAGACAGGCCAGGACCACAGAGAGGAGGCGTCCTCACGTACGCAAAGCGTGAGCTTAAAGTTTTAGACATTAGGCAAGTTTGTTGGCTAATTATTAATTCACCGGGTTCATCAAGGCTGAAGGACCTGACAGTTTACCGACCGCGGGGGGAATCTTAATCCTGGGGGGTAGGGAGGCTTTCGGAAGACCTTGGCCAACGTCCAGAAATGACTAAAAGCTACTTTTAAAGTTAATTCATCATTGCAGATGCATTTAAAACGGTGGAACAATAAAAACGGTGTCCTGCGTATGGAAATGACATCACAATAAACAAATTTGCACACTAGTTGTAGCACCCAATACTGGAGTCTCGCGAAGTGAGTAGCATGTTAAAATCGAGTAAAGCCTGACCATCCGCAGTGGAAATCAAGGAAGGTTAAAGGAACTTCTGACGGTCGAGATGTTATTTATTTGTCTGCGACCCTTAGCGTTGCGTACTTGCAAAACTACCACATGATACAGTCAATGTACAATTTTAAGAAGGTCTGAACTTCTGTATATAAAAAAATAAAACAGCGGGAAATGCAATAAAGAAGACAGTAGCGACGACTTTACAACCCGAATGCAATTAACGCGACAAGGTAAGAAAGTGTGCATAAGCTGGGATTGAGCCGAATCGAACGCTGAAGTTAGCAGGCATAAATCAGACGTCCGAGTTTCCTAAAATAGATGAAAATAACGGTCAAAGGGAAACAAATATCAATTGAAAAAAAATCACTTTTCAAGGGGGTGATCATTAGTGGATCCATATATTCATTGTTAATTAACAACGAGCAGTTTTTCGAAAATGTTTCCGTAAAAGACCAGCAACACGGGGATGGGCATTTTTGGCTCATTTGTGATGATTACTCAGTAATATCCGAATAGAAGATGCTTGTGCCCTCCTCACTCACGTTCCAGTCCACTGATCTTCCGTCATGTTTAAGATTAACGTTCTCCAATCTAGGGTAAGGACCCGGGTCGAATCGGCTGAAGTCGGAAATATTCAGTCACAGGGCGAGGCAACACTTGTCGATCTGCTTGAAATGGACGGTTACGTTCGACCTCAAAGCTCTACTTTTAAAGCCCACAAGAGCGGCCGAAATACATCAAACAATTAACGGACTCGAATTTAAATCCGAGACGTCCAAGTTGGATTTTTGGCATCACCGTCTGATGACAATAAATAAGCCACAACGAGACACCGCGGTGTGCCTTGCAGACCGCCGTAAAACATCAGAGTTCCAAGGCAAAAAGGAAACTCTCATTCTTAACCAGAATTTATCTGCAAGTCAGTGCGGAGTGACGTTAAAAACGTCCTTGTCCGCAGAAAAATCATGACTTAAAAAATTGTCGGTTTAAAGAAGTAACGCTGCTCCAGTTCGCTGCATGTAAGTAGGACTGTCGGTCGTCAAGGCGGGCTTGTGAATTCCCGTTGAAATCGACGGAGCTCATTACGATGGTGGCACATACTTTGCGGACCGGTAGCATTATGATTTCTTCTCCTATTTGAGTTCCTTAAATGCTTCAATTTTCGCTGACAAAAACTATTAGTTTGCCTGTTCGTCATCAGTAGAGGAGTGAATTTTTGGCGCACAATGTGCTTATTCTCGTCGGTTGAGTTGGCTCTTACAGGCATGATCCATGTACATCCATGATTTCAGGTGGTGTAACATCCGCCGTGCTAAAATTGGCTTTATGACTCAGCAGTTAGTTCTTGTTAGCTTAACTACATATAAGACGCGTTGTGTATCACAATTCCATTTGAGTTGTCTACGGGCTCCAGCTTTATAACCTTCTGGCCCAGCTTCATGTGCTTTAGTTGCCGTCTCGTTTTCGCAAGAGTGGATATTCATTTGATCAAATTGTGAAAAACGCGGCAGATTAGAGTTCGTCTTTTCATACAAGTGGGGTGTGGAAGAAAGAATGGAGAGCGAATATGACAGCGGTTTAGGAGGCAGCCGAGGCTAGGGGCGGAGGCACGCACGCAGTTAACCGTCCTTTGGCCACGGTAGGTGTGGTGTTTGTACCAGATTCGCCTGTGCGCACAAGACCGGTTTTCAGAGCCTGAATGCCCTCGCCTGTGCTGCTAGCAGACACCGGCCCAGTAGCTTAGGATAGTTCGGTAGGACATTGCAAATCGCGCGATGCCCGAAATCGACAATGTGTGCTACAATGGCGCTGTTTCTGGTTTTAATTTATCGAAATAACTTATATGCTCGCCAATTGCTCATCTGAGCTATTATAACTATAAACCCATTTTGTTTACATATTGTGTGCAGATATAGGGTATGTGTTTGCGAATTTTCTGCTCTTTTTAACATTCCTGTTTCACTATTCGTAGTAGGCATTTCGCATAGTAAAATTACCTGTAAAAAGCGATCAACTAGCTGTCTGACTTAAGTGATAAGAAAAATCTGTTCAGTAGACAGCATCAACGATGAACTCAGAAAACCTCAGGATCTGCTTCGCGAAAATGAGTATCCTGGCAGGTTTGTCGCAAGAAATATTGCTGGGCGACCATAAAAATTACCATATTGACTGACGAATAGAAAAGTTTGCTCTTCAGAGTCTCTTTTCAAGGGGACACAGCAAGGGAACACCTGACACGACGACTTAATCAAGATGTTTCACGAACCGCCCAAACACCAAGAGTTCGGGTTTTCAGACGAGGGTACGTTTGCTTTCGATAAATTCTCCTCAGATCAGTATATGTATATGGAAACAGTGTAGAAGAAGAAGCATGTCAGTAATCGCAGTAATCGACTAACAGCATGCACAGTTTCATCCTCGCAAACACGGTTGATTCTCGGCATTGCGTACACCCCAGCAAGATCTTCCGTGTGATAAACAATGTCCCACCTAACTACCTTAAGCAACTGGTCGGCGCTTACAACTAACGGCATAAGCGACTGCCGTCAGGCTACGGAGACCAGTCCTAGGAACGCAGAAGTACCTCTAGCGCGCTCCGCGTCGGCAAGTGTCGATTAACTGCATGTATGTCTCCTCGTCCCAGTTCCACCTTCCCATGTGATACGGCGCTACCCAACTATCACTGTCACTTTTCGCCTCCTCTTCTCCCTCCCCCACCTATTCACATATTCAGTTTGTATGAAAAGTCGAAAAGTAATCGATTGCTCTTATCGCTTATGGAACCTCGTCCGCATATAAATGTACGGCCCAATGAGAAATTATCAACAGTACGCATATGCTCGCCAAATGCTTTTCTGAATAATAAGACAGTTACATTTAGTAAGGAGATGGAAGTACATAACCTGCCGTTGCCTTAAAGGCATTTATAAATGAACCACTCCGATACTGATAAAATAAACTATGAAAGACACATAAATGAAACAAAACCGGTGAATACTCCGTCATCATCAACTGCAGCGCATAAGTATTTCTTTGAGGAGATTGCCGTCACGACGGTAAAAGTGATGCTTAGGATGGTTCCTATTTGCTAACAAACAAGACGTCATTTATTTTGTGTTCCATAAATTAACACATGGTAACCAATGGAGTCAATTTACCTCCATATTCTATCAGCTGTCAGTTTAGGAGATTATGTTTCCTCGGGTGCCAGGTTAAAGACAATCTTGTAAACGACTACGATTTGTGTGAAACGTTTAATTGGACGTGGCATTTGCCAAGACGCCGTATTTAAGGAGACTGAGATTTCGAATTATTCTCATAACCTTAGTTTCTGAAATCTAATAAAGTATCTGGTTACCATGCATAACCCGTAAAGGAGGAGATTTAGCGGCGACTTTAGTTTTGAGCAAAATAAGACCAACCCATAAAGACCAGAAAACGTCTGCGTGAAGAAGTTAGAAAACAGCTGAAGCGCATAGACAAACTAGGAGATACTAGTCGCGAAAAACGCAAAGCAATCTAAAATGAGAAATTATGTCATCGTTACAAACTCTCTAACCTCCCTCTCAACGTAGAAGTTTGCCAAACGGACGACATTTTTAAAATCCAACTTTTGCGTGCATATCATAAAGGTGACTATGCGGCTGGTGAGCATCAAAGCCAAGCGTCCAAAAAATGCGTTCTGCCCGGTGTAATTGCGTCGTTTGATCTTTCGTAATAAATACCAGGCAGCGTCGACTGCCGGAGTGATCAGAAATTTGGAAATGACCCTCTCAACCAGGTGTCGCAGCCGCGCCACCAAAGCCAGGACTGGGTGTTGGAGGTATGAAAGCAACTCAGGACACCGTCAAGCAGTGATCGCATTGCGGTTCTTAACACTGACTGTGTTAGGTGGTTTAAAGATTAAACGGAGGGCGTTGAGGCGACTGAGGCAGTCTCGCTGAGAGCATTTTGATGTCCTGTGTACATAAGTCGCCAGAAATATGTCTGCGCACTAGGGAATATTGGACGTCGCCTGCTCTGCTAACCCAGTCTCAATTTACCCCTATCGCGGTCGAAAATGAACATCATGCATAGACCTCGTAAACCATCTGCGGAGCCGACACGCAGGTTTCGGCGAATCCAAGCCTAGAGACCGACATACACACGCCCCTCCTGCTCTTACAGGCCCTCGATTTCCAACAATCACTTGAGAATATTCGGTCGTATACGCCTTCAGGAAAGTACTCGACAAAACACCGTAGTTCAACCCATATCACCACACCTTGCCCGAATTATTCACAGACGTGCATGCATGCCATCTGTGCAAAAGTAGACAGCTCTTTTGCAGCAGTCAGTCGATTCCGCTTGCGGAACTGGCCTGGAGACCATAACTCCAGATGTCAGTAGATGCGTAGCTTATTTTATTGGGAAATCTGCCCTCTGGTGTACACCAGCACATAAAATAGGGCCTGGTTTTGAGTAACACGCGTAGACGAGCAGATTTTCTCTGTCAGCCGCTGCGCACAGTCCCGTCGTCAGATGGTTGCCTGTCTGGAGCAGTCGACAGGTGCATGGGAAATGGAACAGAGATTGAGACTCGGACGAGCCCAATTTGGGCGCTTTTTCCACGCTGTACCTTTTGCCTGTGCCTGCACTCGTTGTCTGGTTCGGGATCATTCATGGCTGTGCAAACTAGCCAATCAACGTCAAGGCCAAATAAGACATTCCCTCGCGCAGGAGGCTATGAAGACGGCTTCACTCTTACTCGAGACTCTGCACCCACAGCGCCGGTCGCCTCCTACTCCGGCTGCTAACTTGTTCTTTGTTGTTCCCTAAACCTTCTGTACATAATGCAATATCCTCTCAACTGGCGTCCAACTCTTTATTCTATTCGGGACCGGCCCAGAAAGTCGTAGTGTCTAGGGTCTGTCTGTGGCTTTGTATGTCAAAGCCGACACTGGGGGACTTAACCGCACTATCGACCTCGAATTTATTATGACGAGCTAGAAGACTTACATTTGGAGGATTTCCAACATTTTATTTAATCCGGTTCTCAGAGTGAGTATTTTGAAATTATCAGACGACAGCAAGTCAGGTAGAAGTGATGCCTTTATCTGTAGCATTCTTACAGATGTGAGGTCTGAGTTGCCGTAATTGTACTCTGCTGAGCGCTGCGGAACCCAGAGGTTGTGTGTCACACATAAAAGTGCCGTTTGTGCTTGCGCAATGTAGACGCCGCTGTCTAATGTGCGCTGGCAGTTCACTGGCACCTGGTTCTCTGTCGGTAGATGAGCTAGCGCCCCCGCTGACTATACAGATTGTAAGCATGCTTGTCAAGTGATCATCCTCGTCCTGTTGGAGTGTCGCTGCTGTTGTCTGTAAAAATCCAGGTCAATAGTTTGTTGTAAATCAGGAGGTGCCTTGGTACGCCTAGGTGCGGGTCTGGCCGCGCCAGCCACCTGCGCCCTACCTCACCTCTGGCCTTCATGGCTATGTCTAGACATGGTGCACAGGTGTAGAAATGTACGGGAAAGAGAGAGTGCGGTAAGTGCTGCGCAAGTCTACTCTATCTGTATAAACCAGCTCACGTGCAAGTCGCCGTGCCTGCCTTAACTTGCTGTGCAGCACACAGTTCACATTGTCGGTTATGATGGTTGAACTGTCAGGTACGAAATCACTACGTAAAGTCTTCGTGTTTCTTTTTACATCGGATAGAGCAGAATTCATAGGTTGAAGATTTGGCCAAATGACTTTGGTTTGGCAGGAAGTCCCTAATATTTGAAGAAATCTCTTCTAATCTGATCGTACAAATGAAAGTGCGCCCAATAAATGCAACTGATCTTTGCAGAACAGCCGGTATTCTAAATACGGGCTTCCTGAAGCAAGTTATTATGTCTAAAAGTGTGCTCGAAATTCCTTTTGCTATTTACAACTAAATGAATTCCGGCACGTCTTGAAGGTTCATGCAAATATCCCGGCTTACCTCCCAGGCCATTCGCACTAATAAGTCATTTGCTTTGTGAGTATTAGTTCGAAGCACCAAAGCTGAGGCATTTTCGAAACGGCGCTTTCAACGTCTAGGCCTAACTGACTGACTGGCGCAGTAAGTAAGAAATGAAGTAAACTGAACAGATTTCTTCAGAATTCTCCATATCCAAATGTGACCAGAACCCCCAAACTTATAAAACGGTCCATTCGCCAGTTCATTGCCGCTGGATATATTGTTGCTTTAAACAGATAAAGCGAAAAGCATGTCAGGTTTAAAGTCAGCTTTTTAAACACACTAATAAATGAGCAGAAGATAAAACTACGCCGATTTGCTAAGTTGTTGGCAAGCAACCGGCGTTACAACCATCACGGCTTTTCAAATTGTGCTTGCAATAAATTGTTCAACAGACTATCTTCTGCTGAATCCTTCAGATTAAATTCAGCTCCAAAACAACTGTGTTAAAGAAATCCGTCATCTCCCACTCAACGTGGAACAATACAGTCATTATAAGTTTCGCTGATAAATGAGTATATTGTTGCTATATATTGGATGTTGAACATCAGCTTTACAGAGAGCCTGATACTATGCTGAAACTATATCCTACCGAACATAATTATGGTTTATTTTTGCTGATAACTTTACTCAGCCACTTTTTTCAATTTTCCGCAGTAAAAATTCCTTTGGATAAAGTACTTGCCAGGTATTTTTAGCATCGTCTTGAACAACTGTAACGGCTCGAGCAGTCTCTTTGAACAGGCCAGCAAGGCACGCAAGTCCTACGTGTGTGGTCGCATCTGTACTGAAGACCTTGTGTGAGTTGAAGAAGAATCTTAAGGAAGGCCCGCCAAATCGACCGTCGCATACAAATAATTATTACGACATACCCTTGCTCGCTTCGCAATGATTGATGCATTCTACAAGATCGAAAAAGTAGTTAACATCTTCCGACTTCTGGTATGTGTAGAACTCATGACAGTCACCCCGTGTGCTGCAGACATAGCTCTGTTCGATAACGGATTTTTCGGCTGAAAGTAAAGAAGTGGAAGCAATTATTTCAACAGTGAAGCAAGCGAGACGGACAAGTATACACAAATGCACTTACGGTCTCCCCATCCACTGCATTTAGACCAGCAGTCCTTGAAGCTGTCAAAGCTGTTGTTCCATTTGTGGAAGGAACCGCATTCTCGATCTCTGCATATACACATGTTAATGGTGTAACCCTTCTTAGCTAAACCTAAAAGGCAAGGCGTTGGCATAATAATGTTGTTAAGTGGACAAGACAATGGAACGAAAGATTACTTTGTTAGGCACTTACTGTCAGCGACGAGTTCACAGACCTGAACACATTGGACATGGCGAGCGAAACTTTCCGGGTGACCGGGGAGACCAACCACCTTGTACTTGACGGGAGAAGCCCCATCATGTTCATGGTAAGTGGTCCATATCTCAGTCCCGTTTTGGACTAGGGGGAGGACAACGTAGAATTTCGGAGAGGGCAATGCAGGAGATGTAGAATTTATGAAAGACAGAGAACGAAAACATACCGGGTCCACCGGCGCATTCATTCCGACAAGAAGCGCCTTTTGTTTGGTCTGTTTTCTGATATTTTATCCGGGTGCATTGTTTGGTGCCCTCTAGGCATAGGTTATAGTAGTATTTACCCGCTGAAAATACATGATATAAAAATGAGAATAAACGAAACAGAAAAAGACAATCAACCACATTCAATGGAAGCAGCTGGACTTAGGACATTTCACTGTTCCGATGTTCAGGCTACTGAAGAAAACATGTTTCAGCTTACGTTCGAAACAAAAAAGAACTATCATTTTGAGTCCCTTCTCTGTACGTTGTGAGAATCAGTTGGCACTAGTTTAATCATATTCTTTCAGGAAAATTTGCATACTAAGCGCGTGCCTCTGTTAGTACTTTTTACAACAAATATGTATCTCGTATATCACGTATTTCATTTCATTCTTTGTCAGACAAACGTCTAAAGAATTATCGGTTTATTTCATACAAAAGAACAAGTAAGTGACTGTAAGCTTTCCGAGCTCAGATAATTTTCGTCAGCTCCTAATAAAAAACAACTACACATATGTAAATTCGATTTTTTGCCTTTTACCAGCCCAGCAGTTAATGGTATACATTTTGAAAATTACGAAAGTATTTGCATCTAAGTAAATGACTACTCGTATGCTAGCGTTTAAGTATCTGGCGTTTTCACCAGATTCAATGACCCGAGGTAGTGAAAAACCCACCGCCAAAACTGTATTTGGGGTACAACAGTAGCAGTATCAGCAGAAGGAAGCCTAGTCTGTCCATCACTCTGAAACAGTATTTGAGGTCCCAGTGAATTTATATCAAAACCTCAAACGTGCGTGCGCAAGTTCTACTCGACTCCTTGTCGATCTCCACCTAGTTTATAATGAAAATCGAAAATTCCGATTTAACAGTTTCTCGGTGAACAGCAAAAAGTGTTTTTTAGTGGCCCGTCAGTCACTCCCAAGATAGGAGTTAACGCTTTAAGGTTTTTTTGATTTTCTTAAAACCCGTCACTGAACATTCTGTTGGAATCGACAGTAGGAAACTTTTAACCTAACGAATTTCTTATCGTGTTCCGTTACACAAAATTTAAAAATATATATATTCAGAAATTCGCCGAGCCCGATTTCAAGCCACTTTTGCAAACTAACCTTATGCAAAGACCCAATATGCATCATTTACAGCCTGCTGCATAGTTTCGATCAATCGGCATCCCACTGTCGATTACAGGAAAGTCATCCATAGGCAATGTTTACCTACTAAACGTGTCCCAAACTATCCAGCGAGCATGTCCCCCTCTACGTCAGTAACTGACCATTATTAGGAATAGTCAACTGCATTTCATTATACACAATGCATCATATTAGACGGACCTGTTTAAGCTCCTTCCGAGAGTACCACATTCAGCATCTCATCGATAACTTTATAGTCCATTACTTGCACGCATGGGTCTGAAAGTCATTGCCTCCTCGATTGTTCGCCATTGTACCAATTGCCCAGTCCCGGCTCATTTCCCCATAAAACGGTCTCATAAATGTCTAACGACTTTGTATGCCGCGGTCAAGACCACTTTAATGCAAAATAAAGGAGTCCACAAACACGATCTAGAGCGACTCTGCGATCATTACAAAGCAACGATGCAAACTGCTTCAGTGTCCACTCCCAAAACTCCATCCCAGCACATTTTTCCTGATCATTAACACTGATGCCATATACTGACGTCCTTACCTAGGGAAGCAACGCATTTTAACCTTAATGCACCCAAGGTTATAGCATAAATATTCCTCTACTTGTCTTTGGATGGCGGTGAGTTGCTGATAAATGCTTGTGGGCAGTTTCATCACACCGAGGGTATTCACACTATTTAATATCAGAGCAGAGTGCCTAACAGCACACCATGAAATCCCACATTTCTCTTAGTATGAAAATAACCCTCCTCGTAGTACTATAAAGAGGTAACGAACGCTTTGGTGCCCGTAACCGCAGATGCCATACCGCAGTCAAATATCTTGGTTCTGGATAACCAGATATATAAAGTTACAAAAAAGGCGACGACAGAGCAGATAGTTTAAAAGACGACGAATAAAACAAGCGACAACTTCTCATGCATTCGAGATTACTGGGTTCGAGACCCGCAACTTTCAGATCACGAGTTGTGAAATTTTAATCGCTATTTGCCTATGGCCTAATATGCATGCCCCGACGCCTTATATGGGTGATATATATATATATACGTCTCTTAATTATCCTATCTTGATTATCGTCTACCCCAAGGACATGCTCCTGATCATAATTGTTCGGAATTGTGAGAAAGAATAATGAGTCCTGTGTCGATACCTGGGGATACAGTAGAGCAATCTTTAAATCTCGTAGATGTAAATCAGTTAAGTATATTAATAGCTAGTACCGATGAGCATAGTTTACTTTAGCAGCTTCCTCTTAAGGAACTCACGAGCACGAAGTGATCGTGTTTACTTATTGATCAAAAATATGTAGAAGCGTTTTGAAACCGGATGGTAAACCAGACATAAGAATGTTTTGAAACCACACGCTGTGCAAAAGAAAAGACATAAATCCAGATCCCCCTTATCAGACACAACACTAGACTGGATTTCGTTCGTTCTCCTTCGATAATGGCATCTTAGATTAGATAAAGTGAAAGTGTAAATTCTCATGTTTGTACACTCGCATGAAATCCTTTTTTTGTGTCCTGCGTCAACAATCATCACTATTCTCTAACTGAGATATATAGGAGATATTTAAACTAGACCAGCAGTCCTTTCCAGTCTTCTTCGAAGATAACCTAGGGATCTCCGCCCATCAGCAAATGGCGACCTAAGGAACTTTATGTGACTTTATATAACCCGACGTATCAACTTGAGCACACCTCTAAATAACCGCAGTTAAACTTTAACTAACGACGCCTCAGCCCAGTATTTCGCACATGCATCTGCAAATACTAATCTGCTTGACTGGAATGCCGCTGAGGCGATCGTCCACCTCTAGTTCCTTCTCCTTATTATGGAATGACGCTCTACAGAGAGGTTCGACGATCTTCGCTCTTAATGAACAGCACATGTAATTACTGCTAACCCTAAACAGCCCTCACAATAGGTTCGTGTGTGTGTGGGCGCGTGCGGAGGCAGCGTCTGACGAAGCTGTTCGGGTATCCATTCCTTGCCAGTTTGTCCCGCGGATGCCGAAGTTCTCATACTCGTCCCTCTGGTTCACTGCAGTGCGTTTTTACCCCCGGCGAACAAACGGAGGAGAGCCGCCAACACTCTGGCACCCTCTACCATATATAAAGAACGTGTCCGAAGCGATGGAACATATCGCTGGAGAGCTCGACGTGGGTATTGCTCACCGTCCGACAGCGACCATGCGCAGCAAAATCATGCGAGTGAATGATCGCTTAGACGTGGAGAGCAATCGGTGTCGCCTATCAGATCCCATGTCGGGATCGCCCTCGCCAATACACAGGAAAGACCGGACGACGACTTAACTCAAGAATAACGGAGTATAAACGGGCGGCCTGGAGGGGCGACCCGTTGTCTCAGATCGCCACTCACACCCTAGAGGAAGGCCACGACTTCAACTTCGAGAGCACGCGGATAGTAGCGCAGACCAACAATTAGAAAGGACGAGAACTGTTAGAAGCCTGGGTGTCTGACACCAACTCTATCAACAGGCACATTGGCATACCCCCTGCTATCATGCGCTCCGTTCCCGCGGCCAAGATGCGAGACCAAATTTCCAGCCAAGGTGCACGCAATCACGCCACCGTGAGACGGCGTGAGACTCACCTTATCGCGAATACCACCCTCTGCACTCATATTTCACCTCCCTCCTTTATGGCCTGACTACAAAAACCGCTCATTTGATGACGCATTCTCACAGTCTCTGACGATGGCTTCCTGTACGAAACCGAAAGCTCAGATTAATACACCTACTGTCCCAGAGATCGTGTGTTCATCTTCATTACAACAAGAACATGGGATTCGCATATGAGCTTCCATCCGTGAACATTTCGGGAGTAATGCGCTTCGCACAGCTCGCAGCTGGGAGACGTTCTCTAACCCAGAGGCAGCAACATATGTGCAGCTTCGTTTTCTGTGCAGATGTTCTCGCGAAGGACTGACGCCGAAGAGCCTAAGCTACAAGACTCCAGTGAACACTGAACTTGGGAGAAACGTTGCTTAACGTTTTCGCAAGCAAATGACAAGAGTATTGATCAACGACTGCCATTTGCGCCTACACAAGTACCGCGCCGTCACTGAACAGAAAATGACAGAGAGCTCGACACTTTTTGGCAAATCGATTACTGATTCCCTTAGCCGAATAATATCCATCTTTGCAAAAAGCAGACAGTAGTTAAAGCGCATGAACCTAGAGCAGAAGTTTGGAAACTTGAAACCCGAATACAAGGCGAACAAAAATGTGGTGCCCAATCTATCTTCCAGACATTCAACGAAACAAGAACTGAGAGTGCTGAGTCGTGAAGCAAATTTTAATACGGCAGATGCCAAACCAGCCGAATTTATTGCCGCGTTTGAAGCCATGTTAGTAAGAACCAATGCAGAAATATAAGCAATGAAGGAATAAAAAATGAACAAAGATATGATTGTGCTGCCAGCCGACAGAGGAAGAGCAACCGTCGTGAAGAACCGCGTTGACTACAATAAAAAGGCACAAGCCCTCCTCGACGACCAACAGTCCTACAAATACACGCCTTCTTTGCGAGCCAAATCGATAATTTGTCAACTAACTGTACTTCTAAACCGACATAAACGAAACAGTGCTATATCGTTAGACGAATGGCGACAGATGAAACCAACGGACGTGGCACTGGCCCGCTTTTATGGATTATCCAAAATCCACAAGCCGAATGCTCCACTTCGACCGACCCTTGCCTTGAAAGGCAGCCCCACCTACAATCTATCCAAGCGGATGACCCGAAACCTCAACTTTCTCCGAGAAGGCTCAAGGACTTCCATCACTTCGGCCTCCGAATTCCTGGTGTCCTTTGACGTGGTTTCATTATTCACGTCCATCCCACCGGACCTGGCACGCGACGTTTTTCGATGTTACTTAAGAGTCCACCGCTCGGTTGGGTGACGAATGTCGCAAGTTCGGCGACTAGGGCCGCCAATTCGCGGGACGGAGCCCCAGGTGTTTAACAGTTCGGGGTTGCGTATGACTGGCTGATGACGGCTAATAAGCCAGAATTGCATATTCCAGTCACCCTTGCCTTGTTTGGCAATAGCATTCTGTTATATCATGCACCGCTGTAAGGAACAACTGAACGAGTGAGTTCCTTAGAAATGACCGGCAAGCGTCCCAGCTACCACAAGCCTCCATGCCTGCCTCAGTGAGAAGTTATCATCGTTCACTGATTTTGTCTGACTAACTCTTAACGTCAACTTATGTTACTGAAATGATGAGGATCTGCCAAGGATAATATTTAGGTTACAGAATACGAGCACCAAACTTGTCGTGATACCTGTACAAGCTCTAGGATACCGTTTGACTCGTGTAAAATTAAATACTTTTTAGCGAATGTATAAAATTGTAATTTAGCGTTTTGGCTTGCTTGTTCTCTAAGTGAAGACGCAGAGGGGCATTGGTTAGTCACCTCGGAGTCCTTTACATTCTGTGTTACGAAGGCTGCAAGCATTAGTCTGCATTAACCCTAGCTTGAGTTGAAAAACACTTTTATATCCTTCAGGGCTCGGAACGGTAACTGCGCAACAGTAAAGACAAGAGGAGGTGTTAAAAAATACAATTCAGTTCCAAAACCACATACTGGATAGTACAAAAAGGTGTAAACTGCATAATATGCAAATTTTGAACTACCGGTCGGGTTTATTCTAATACAATTTTACGAAAAATTAACAAATTATCCTGTTATTTTGTCTTCCGTCCTCAGATATAATTTTTTCCTTCATTGGTATCTTGTATATTTCCACCGTTATTACATACATACTTTGGGAATGCTTTCGTCCTTTAGGAAAAGGAACATGACGAATTTAATTGCAGTCAGTGAACAGTCTTAGGCAAGTAAGACGAAATTAGAAAATGTATTTTTATTTACGAATGATTACTTTGTTGGAGTTCTAAGAACGATCATCTTGCAGCGCAATCATAACTTATTTTAGTCATACCGGAATGCTGGCTGCCGAGTGGCCTTTTCTGCCGCAGGTAACACCACGCTCGGTAGAAATAATTGCTTGTGAAACATGATTTATTTCACTAATTTGCAATGTTTTTCTAAATACAAATTATCATTTTTTGTTCTCATTCAGCAGCGCATAAAATGTTTCCATTTTTTCCATCTGAAGAAAGCATAACTTTTAGTTTTACAAAAGTATATCTTTATCAGAATCTTTAAGGTCTTCCATTCAAATCGTATCGTATCTCTCTGGTTGATTAATAACCCCTATGAAGTATGCAAAATATACTGCATTCATTGTTGCATTTGATGAACCCTGTGTAAAATCTTATTAACTGTAAAATAAACAGCATGTATAAAGAAATTTTTAAACCAAAATACAACATCTGAGGTCAAAATTATTATGTCATTAAAGCAATTCTTCAAAATTTAACTGCACGTGCTTCTTGAGTGTAGCATTTAAAGTCGACGAGATTGGCTGACAGACAACTACAAAAAGGACATTTTGATTGTATTATCTGTAGCATATAGTCAGATTTACAAAAGCATAAGAAATATATCCAAGAGTCGAGCCACTTAATTGAACATTGTTAGGGAGAGTTATTTTTGTAGGTGGCCGAAAATAAGTGCATTCAAAAGCCAGCATCCCCATGTGACTGGAATTTTTTGAAATTATGCTGTATGATTATCAATATTACAGTTCCACTTAAGTGATCCTTGCTAATTTAAAACGCGTTTCAGAATTTCGATTGAAATTTCATGCTAGTTGGAGTTCCTAAAACGCCCCTGACAAGCAAGGCCAGCATTCGATGAGCCACTGTCGTAGGCTTCCCAAAAAGAAAGCAAAATCGTAAGCATTTTTCTCTGTGTCATACTGATTTTAAAGGTCTTTTGGTTTCGTAAGCATGTTGTTGTCTTGTGCAGCGCTAAACATCGAATTTAAAATAGCAATAGGTTTCACAACGAACTTTTGGGCAACACAAAGTTGAAAATCGTAAAACGTTATAGTTTTCTGTGCTCTATTTGTCAGGGATGCTATAACTGTGTAGCGTGGGAGACGATGTAGCCACATTATGACTTAATAAAGCCAATGGGAACTATGTTAACTTGCTGAAACATTGGTCTGATATTTTTCTTGCTTTCATTCCGTTGTTTGAACATTTAGGACTATGAAATGCGCATTCAAGTGACCGATATTCCCTATAAGGTAAACGACATGGCTTTCCAGACAGAAAGCCGTTTTTTCTTTCCAGCGAAATGTGTTAAATCGAAATTTTCGATTTTTGGCGTGAACGACACACTGGAATAAGAAATCATGTACGAACTTAGTTGAAGTCGTCTGAATTGACTGCTGGTGAACCACGATTTCCATATAAATAGATCGGGTACTGCATTAAAACCCAAAAATAATGGACAGGCGGCCATTTATTTTACTCTTGCTGGTATTAATCCACGTAGTTCTCGGCTGTGGTAAGAATTATCACTGAAAGCCTTTCACAAAACTCACTATAATATCAAAAGCTTAACGGATGCCAAATTTAGTCTGAAATATGGTACATAGATGATAATAAATCGTCGAGACGATGCCTGAAATTAAAATGCATTTCTTTTTATCAATTTTTGCTAAATGGGGTATATGACAGCAATAACAAGTTAACACAGACCAATGGCCTAAAAGCTCTCCATAGGAAAACTGCATTAAAGCACTAAATCGATTTGGTAACGCCATCAGATCCGTTTTCGAAATTCCGTTCTGGTTCTAAATTACTTTCCCAACTTAAACATGCAGGTACCAGCAGTTATAAGGGTTGAGTTGACAGCACCAACTGTAGAATTCATGCTCTATCTTAAAACGCGAATATAACATTTGCGTTTATTTAAGTTAATGGTCATGCATTTTACACTTACATGTCTCATATATAGCAACTAGTCGTACAACAAGGAAACGGTACAGACACAACATATATTAACTACACTAATTATTCAGACTTTTAAGAACAGACAAGGCAATTTTATTTAAACTGGGCTAGATATGTCGATATTACTTGTCTACAAGTTTACTCCATCATCCGACGGGATGATAATCTAATATCTAAGTTCATCATAATACTTCCACACAAGGGAATATGTCCACCATAGTCTCCATGAAAATACCGTTTTGACTGCCCTACTTGGTTATTGGTCAAATGCCAACCAACAATGCGGGACATTCAACAGTCGACCTAGGTGCTGCTCAGCTCTATAAGCCCTACAATAGGAAAGACGTTAATCCTCTATTAACCATCGTAATTTGAATTCCAGACAAGGATGAGCCGTACGGATACTACAAGATTTGCTTGAAACCCAGAAGCGAATGCACCACAGTACGTTACGCGGCGATAGATAAGTCAAATGGCACTGCGTGTCGAGAAGCTTGTGCCACAGGACCAGGTATGATTAAGTTATTTGAGTTTCGTGCGCTTTAGTACTTGCGACTTTGCAATTGCCTACAGAGATTTCCGTTCACACAGCGTTTCACTTTTACTGTCTTAAGCCTCCAATACGAAGATCCTCACAGCCTTCAACTGTCCTGATGACGAGTATAAAAGCTGCAAGAAGTACCAGATAACTGGACGTGATGGACATGCCGAAAGTTTTGCCAGACACGTCAAGTGCGTACTGGCATGCGAACTTGTGAACTCCAGTAAGACAGACTGCTTTGACTAGTGGGGACCGGCATGGTTTTTTTCGTATATTTCGCATCTGCACATTTTTGACCTTTAGTTAAACAAGAGGACGCCGGTTACGCAAGAATATGCGGGTGTACAGCCATTGACTGCAGCGGATACTCTCTCTGGCAAACTCAATTCGACCGCTTCAAGAAATGTTGGCATGACTGTAGCGGGTGGACAAACCGTGCGTCAGGTTATGTGATTGTTCTTGCCTTCTAATTTCCTTACAAATCTAGGGATACCATCACATCCGTTTCTTCTGTTTCAGTCGAAAAGACAGTATTAGCAGTGGCCTACATGTGCGATTCTCAAAGACGATGCCAAACATTTTACCACTATCAAAAACCGGGGACTGAAGACAATTCATACAGTCTTATGCAGTGCATGAATGAATGCGATGGCAGTAGCAGTAAGTCTTGCATCAACGGTGGCTGCAATTTAAACCTTTACAGCATCTGATATCTAAGTCCTCATAAGGAGGTTTTCACCAAAAATGCAACCAGACACTTTGGGAGCGTGTAGCTTGCACGTCTGCGGAAACGAACTACTTGTTGAATTGAACTTTATCACATGACTGCGAGTAGTCGCGACTTCCGGTTAATCGGATTTAAAGATCTTTTTACGTTACATCCAGGGCCAGATGGAGATAGTTAAATGTTCGAATTTTTAAGCATCAATCTACGCCCATTCAATGTGTATTATATCACCTGTTTTGATTATACGAATAGCATTAGTCAAAACTTGTATTATTTGGCTGGAATAATTTCTGTTCCATTCATTGGTAAAAATCGAAGGAACTTTCAAAATTAAATATAGAGCATACACACAGGAAATATATCCAAGCAAGTGGTTGGGAACAGTGTAATCCTGAAGGCCATTGGAGACTGAATTTCTATTTTTTGTTTTTGTTACTCTAGTCAAAGCGTGTTAATGCGTTTTGCCCGATAATATTATCTATGTTTTTTAAAAATGCGCAACAATTTGTATGTTGTCTGACATGTTGGATTTTACAGGATTTTAGGGAAACCGATGACTTAATGTGGTACCTCAGATTCTGATTATATGGTTATCATGGTAATGAACATATTTATGGAGTGGGACAATCATTTGACAATAAAAAATTTCCTTACTTGCTTGGAATCAATTGACTTATGATTCGCACTCATGATACCGAATTTAAACGAATACATTAAGATGCCACCAGATAGCTTGTCGATTACCAAGAGAACAAATATCAAAATCTGAGGATTTACAAAAAAATACGCTGAGAAATCTTCTGCTTCCAAAACTTACCATCCACAGATGAATTATTGGGCATTGTCTGTTAAATACGCACATTTATTGATATCACTTTGCCATGTACACTTGCTAAAAGTTAATCTTAGAGCAGACTATGGTAGAACTACGGAGACTGGTCGTGTTTAAAGTGTCGCGAAGTAACTGGCAAAATAAAGAGTTGGGGTCTCGGATTCAGATCATATACTTTGACCAGAACACAAGACCAACCTCTAAACAGCCACCTAGCAAGCAGACGTGCAAACGGAGCACGGTAGGTGGCTTAAAAAGGGGTCCAACGCAACATCCAAAGTAGAAGTTAGGGAATAAATTCGTCGTAAGCGTAAATAGCAATTTTTAGTCCAATGATAGATCGCGTGCAGAGGTAACGCAGGTCGTGGGATACGTAATAATTTTTAATGCGTTCGTTCACTTCATGCTTACTTTTTGTGCCCACTGAAGAGCATGAAATATGAAAACGCACAGGCTTGCTGACGGCGATTAACCCAGATCTTAGACTCGGACTGGATGAAAATAACGGCAGAAGCTCACTCACGTAAATGGCGGTAGTGGTTTGACCCGGCTGATTGTGCCGATGGAACTGAAAGCTGATGAGCTACGGGAACGGGTTTATGAACTATCAATTTTTCAGCAAGCCGTTGCTCTCGCAGCCTGGTATGCAGTGACAGTTCCTGGCGCCTGGTTCACTGAAGGTAAATTCACATGCGCTCTCACCGAGTAAACAGGTCGGGAGCATAGCTACCCTGTCGTCGTTGTTTTTCCAATCAGTTGTGTTGTCGTCGTTGTTTGTCAAAAGCGTGCTCAAGTGTTTATCGTGGAGCAAGGTGTGTGGTAGAACGCCACGTTGCGGGTCCGGCGATCCCAGCCTATTGAGATCGGACGGGATGATTTATTTCCTATTACTTTGGGAAAAAATACATCGGTTATTAAAAATGTCACCTTCAAAAGCACCACAGGGATTTTGAATATGACTTAATATCAGTATAAGTGTGTTTTAGGGAAAGAAGATGTGTACCTTTGAAATCCCTGTTGATTAGGTGCAGAGGAAGTATATGGAGAAAATGGAAAGGAAGTTACATGAAAAAATAAAAGGGGAATAACAAAAACTGTACAGATGAACACTGAATGTTATGCGTTTACAGAATTTGGAGGCACGTGAACTCGGTTTGTCGATTTAATGCAGGAGAAAATTGAAGCACACCTCCGATACAGGAAAAGAAGCAAATTTTTTTATTCTAAAGGCATCGTCGTGAATTCGAGCAGCGGGTTGCGACGTGGTCCAAAGTTAATAAATTACATAAACATATGCTACTTGAATGTTGGTAGTAGCATCGTCATAACACTATGTTGTCAACGTTGGCTATCAAGGTGGCCGTAGTCCGGCGTTATTGTGGTGCGCCCCCCAATGTTGATCTAGCCTCCGTTTAAAAGTATCTACGGATCTCGACATGACAACATTCTCAGACAAGGCATTCCAAACTGCAACCACTCTGTTGGAGAAGAACTTTCGTGTGTCCAGCTGGGCACCAGTCACACGCAATTTGAGTGGATGGCCTCTCAGGTTAGTCGTAATTGCCAACTCGAAGCAGTCTCCTGTTGCGAGGCAGCAGCCCTGATTGCGCACGATGCGGAAAGCTTGTATCAGGTCCCCACGTAGCTGTCTGTAACTCAAAGGAAAGAGGGCAAGATTAGCTTATCGTGTTTCGTAGGGTAATGACCACTGTGTAGATACAATTTTCGTTGCTAGCCGTTGAACGTTTTCGAGTATGCCGAAGTCTTTAGCGGTGCAGGGTGTCCATGCTTGGATAGCAAACTCCAGATGCGGTCGCATGAAAGTTTGAAAGATCTTGGTGAAGCAGTCTTCATCAAAGTAGGAGAACACCCGTTTGACGAGGTACAGAGTGGACATCGCTGACTTGGCCGCCTTTGAACATTGCAGCGAAGGCTTGAGCGAGGTTGTGATCCATACACCCAGGTCCTATTGGGCGTCGACTTCTTGCAGTGGTTTGCCAGTCAGACGGCAGACCGGTGGTTGAGAGAACTGCTTCTGCTGATACTTAGGAACTGTAGAAACCAGTCTTTCGACCATTGCTCGAGGTGGTCCAGATTTGTCTACAGTCGCGCCTCGTCAACTTCGCTCCGTATGGTACTACAGATCTTTATTTAATCAGCAAACATTGCGACATCGCAATTCAGTTAGTTTGCGCAGTCGTTGGTGTATACGAGGAACAGTATAGAGCCAAGAACAGAGCCTTGGGGAACATCAAGCCTAACGCCAACCTTGGCAGATTGCTGCTCACTGACGTGGACGCCTTAAGAGCGGCCCAGTAAAAAGCTTCGAATCCACATCAGAAGCTTACCTCGAACTCCTGTACGGCTGAGTTTGTATAGAAGGCGGTTGTGAGGCACACTATCGAAGGCCTTTTTCAAGTCGATATGGATGGCATGCACCATATCTCCTATATCAACAGCCCGAGTCCAGTGTTCCAGACAGTAATGCAAGTTTGTCACACAGGATCTGCTTTTTCGGAATCCATGCTGGGGACCGGAAAGCAAATAGTGTTGTTCAAGGAACTGCATTAATTGTTTCTTTATTATTTTATCCATAATCTTGCGGCAAATGGAGGTGAGGCTGACAGGTGTGTAATTGTTCGCTGACACCCGACTTTCGCCCTTGTACAGCGGCGCAGTTCACGCCGACTTCTAGTCGGGTGGCAGATATCCGGTCTCGAATGATGTATGCAAAAGCATGGAGAGTGGCTTAGACTATTCACCGGCAATTTCCTTCAAAATCTTCACCAGAATCTCATCGTGACCTGGTGATTGGGTTTCAATTAGCCTTAGCATCTCCGTCAGAACAATACCCTCAGTGAACTGGACGGTCTCTATAATTGGGGTGTCTTCGAAGGATTGAAGGGCCGAAGGGTTGAATCCTGTTTCGCTACTAAAAACAGACCGAAAAAATGCTGAAAGATGATCAGCTTTCGCTCTGTCTTCAATAAGATGTTTATCTTCAGCAGTCTTTAGCACTGGTCTTGGGTCCTTGTTCCGCGTGCAGTACCTCACGTAATCCTAGAATAATTTAGGGTTCTCGGCGGCGCGGTTAAGCAGATCCCGTTCGAATTCTCTTCTAGTTTGGAGGATAAGGCCCTTGACTCGATTTCTTTGAATTTTGTACGCGCATGCAGATGGGAAGGTCCTGTCAAAAAGCGATTTTTTCCACAGCCTTTGTTTTTTTTCACTTCATTCTTCAAGGCTTGCGTAAGCCATCGAGACCGGTTAGTTAACCTCTTCCGTGGAAGCGGACAGTGGCATGCGATCAGCTTGTGAAGAATTTCTCGAAACCGTTGCAGATCTTCGACTATGCTTCCAACAAATTCGGACTCCCAATCAATGCGTGAAACTTCAGCCCTCATTTGGTCAAAATCCTCGCGCCAAAGGTTTCTTCAAACTCTTACGGATTTTTCGGGCATGGAAAGGAGCGCGTAATCCCATAGAAGAACTACGTGGCCACTTTTACCTAAGGGGGTAGGCATGAAAACTCATCGGTGCTGTCCCGTGACTTCGTAAGGTCACGATCAAGGCAGTTGGCTTGTTAGCCTTCACGTACTCTAGTGGGTAACATGGCGTGTTGAGTGAGAAATAATTTCAGTGGCGTGTTCAGAAAACACCTATCGAAGGTCTGTTCTGAGTTATTTGCATGGGTCAAGCTCCGGTCAATATGAGACGCGTTAAAGTCCCCATGATCAGGATATCCGGCCACTTAGCGAACTTTTCGAGCTCCTCCAGCAGACGAGCGTCGGCCATGCTGTCCCGTCTGGGCGGTCGATAAAGTGTCAGGACATCGAGGCTAGGCGAGCTCGGCACTTTAGTAGATAGCCAGCTTGCCTCGGAACTGCACGAAATTATATCGGTTTTGTCCGATAAATTTATCCTATTTTTCATATACGTGAGTACCCATCCTCCCTTACGCCCTCCCCTATCCCTTCTAAACATATGGTAGTCAAGCAAGGCCAACTCACGGTCGTCCACGTGCTGGATAACCAGTTTACTGTTAACGAGATTACGTCAGGGGATAGATCGCAGAGGTGGATCTTTAACTCGTCGAACTTTGATAGCAAACTCTGCACGTTGGTGTACAAGCATTTCAATTTCTAGCTGATGGAAAATGTATTTACATTTTGGTTAGCGCCTTCACTTAATATGTCGGCTGCGCGGTCATTCGAACCGGACTTGTCCAATGGAAGAGTGACGGACGCCGCCGTACTTGGTTGCTGTATATGACTAAGTTGTCCTCCCCCTCGCTTAGCCTCTTTATTAGTTCTAGAACTAGTTGAAGACGTTTGAGCCTTTCCGCTGGCGAGTAGTCCGGTTGAAAAAAAAACCTGGATTGGAGCCTTCGTCCTGAATCGCCCGGAGTGAATGAGACTGGCATGGTCGCTGCTGGCTAGCGCAACTCTAAGAGGCCGGAGACGAATCGACACCAATGGATTATCATGTTAGCCTTTACTGCTAGTGTAAAATGAACCGTCCAGGTCCTCATTCAATTAACTATGTAAGACACATGACTGCAACAAAACCGATGAATATCCCGTCAGCACACACTTCGGGAAGTAAATAATCTTCTAAGAAGGGTAACGCTACGCCTGTGGCAATCCTATTTGCTAACAAACAAGACGTTTGGGTAACCAATGGAGTCAATTTACCCCCACATTCTATCAGGTGTCAGTTTAGGAGATTATGTTTCCTCGTTAAAATCAGTGTAACGGACGGGTGCCAGGTTAAAGACAATCTTGTAAACGACTACGATTTGTGTGAAACGTTTAATTGGACGTGGCATTTGCCAAGACGCCGTATTTAAGGAGACTGAGATTTCGAATTATTCTCATAACCTTAGTTTTTGAAATCTGATGTAGTATATGGTTGCCATGCATAACCCGTAAAGGAGGAGATTTATCGGCGACTTTAGTATTGAGCAAAATAAGACCAACCCATACAGTACAGAAAACGTCTGCGTGAAGAAGTTAGAAAACAGCTGAAGCGAATAGACAAACTGGGAGATACTAGTCGCGAAAAACGCAAACCAATCTAAAATGAGAAGTTATATCAGCGTTACAAATTCTCTAACCTCCTTCTCAACGTAGAAGTTTGTCATATGGACATTTTTAAAATCCAACTTTTGCGTGCATATCATAAAGGTGACTATGCGGCTGGTGTGCATCAAAGCCAAGCGTCCGAAAAATGCGTTTTGCCCGTTGTAATTGCGTCGTTTGATCTTTCGTAATAGATACCAGGCAGCGTCGTCTGCCGGAGTGATCAGAAATTTGGAAATGACCCTCTCAACCAGGTCTCCCAGCCGCGCCACCAAAGCGAGGACTGGGTGTTGGAGGTATGAAAGCAACTCAGGACACCGTCAAGCAGTGATCGCACTGCGGTTCCAAACACTGACTGTGTTAGGTGGTTTAAAGATGAAACGGAGGGCGTTGAGGCGACTTAGGGAGTCTCGCTGAGAGCATTTTGATGTCCTCTGTACATAAGTCTTCAGAAATATGTCTGCGCACTACGGAATATTGGACGTCGCCTGCAGTGTTAACCCAGTCTCAATTTACCCCTATCGCGGTCGAAAATGAACATCATGCATAGACCTCGTAAACCATCTGCGGAGCCGACACACAGGTATCGGCGAATCCAAGCCTAGAGCCCGGCATACACACGCCCCTCCTGCTCTTACAGGCCCTGCATTTCCAACAATCAATTGAGAATATTCGGTCGTATGCGCCTTCAGGAAAGTACTCGACAAAACACCGTAGTTCAACCCATATCACCACACGTTGCCCGAATTACTCACAGACGCGCATGCATGCCATCTGTGCAAAAGTAGACAGCTTTTTTGCAGCAGTCAGTCGATTCCCCTTGCGAAACAGGCCTGGAGACCATAACTCCAGATGTCAGTATATGCGTAGCTCATTTTTTTGGGAAATCTGCCCCCTGGTGTACACCAGCACGTAAAGTAGGGACTAGCTTTGAGTAACGCGCATAGACGAACAGATTTTCTCCGTCAGCCGCTGCGCACAGTCCCGTCGTCAGGCGGTTGCCAGTCTGTGGTAGTCAACAGGTGCATGGGAAATGGAGCAGAGGTTGAGACTCGGACGAGCCTAATTTGGGCGCATTTGCCACGCAGCACCTTTTTCCTGTGCCTGAACTCGTTGTCTGGTTCGGGGTCAGTCATGGCTATGCAAACTAGCCAATCAACGTCAAGGCCAAATAAGACATTCCCTCGCTCTGGAGGCTATGACAACGGCTTCACTCTTACTCAAAACGCTGCTCCCACAGTGCCGGACGCCTTCTTCTCCGGCTGCTAACTTGTTCTTTGTTGTTCCCTAAACCTTCTGTACATAGTATCCTCTCAACTGGCGTCCAACTCCTTTTTCTATTCGGGACGGGGACTGAACGTCGTAGTGTCAAGGGTCTGTCTGTGGCTTTGTCTGTCAAAGCCGACACTGGGGGACTTAACCGTACTACCGACCTCGAATTTATTATGACGAGCTAGAAGACTTACATGGCGAGGATTTCCAACATTTTATATAATCCGATTCTCAAAGCTAGTACTTTGGAATTATCAGAGGACAGCAAGTCAGGTAGAAGTGATGCCTTCATGTGGCCCTTATAGCATTCTTACAGATGTGAGGTCTGAGTTGCCGTAATTGTACACTGCTGAACGCTACGGAACATAGCGATTGCATGTCACACATGAAAGTGCCGTTTGTGCTTACGCAATGTACGACGCCGCTGTCTGATGTGCGCTGGCAGTTCACTGGCACCTGGTTCTCTGCCGGTAGATGAGCTAGCGCCCCCGCTTGTCAAGTGATCATCCTCGTCCTGTTGGAGTGTCGCTGCTGTTGTCTGTTATTGTCCTGGTCAGTAGTTTGTTGTAAATAAGGAGGTGCCTTGGTACGCCTAGGTGCGGGTCTGGCCGCGCCAGCCACCTGCGCCCTACCTCACGTCTGGCCTTCATGGCTATGTCTAGACATGGTGCACAGGTGTAGAAGTGAACGGGAAGGAGAGAGTCCGGTAAGTGCTGCGCAAGTCTACTCTCTTTCTCTATAAACCAGCTTACGTGCAAGTCGCCGTGCCCGCCTCACCTTGATGTGCAGCACACAGTTCACATCGTCGGTTACGATAATCGAACTGTCAGGTACGAAATCGCTACGTTCTGTCTTTGTATTTCTTTTTACATCGGATTGAGCATAGTTCAAAGGTTAAATATTTGGCCATATGCCTTTGGTTTGGCAGGAAGTTCCTAGTTTCTGAAGAAATCTCTCCTTATCTGATCGTTCAAATGAAAGTGCGCCCAATAAATGCATCTGATCGTTGCAGCACAGCCGTGATTATAACTACGGGCTTCCTGAGGCAAGTTATTATGTCTAAAAGTGTACTCGGAAATCCCATTGCTATTGACAACTTAATGAATTCGTGCACGTCTTGAGGGTTCATGCAAATATCCCGGTTTATTTCTCAGGCCATTCGCACTAATAAGTCGTTTTAGGAGAGAAGCGAGCAGCAGAAATTCCTTACTGCTCATGTGAGTGACTAATTCACGTAGTTCTTGCTTAGTGAGTGTTCGTCGGAAGCATCAAAGCCTGGGCATTTTGGAAACAGTGTTTCCAATGTCTAGGGTTTACTGACTGACTGGATCAGTAAGTAATAAATGAGGAAACTGAACAGATTTTATCAGAATTTATCATTCACCAAAAGCGCCCAAACCCACCAAAATTTCGAAACGATACATTCACCAGTTCATTGTCCCGCTGAATATATTGTTGCTGTTAATAGATAAAGTGAAAAGCATGTCTGATTTAAAGTCAACTTTTGACGCACATATATACAGAAGCAGAAGGTAAAACTACACCGATTTACTAGATTGCTGGCAAGCAAACGTCGTTACAACCGTCACGGCTTTTCAAATTGTTACTGCAATTAATGGTTCAGCAGACTGTCTTCTGCTGAATCTTTCAGATAAAGCTCAGTTCCAAAACAGTTTTTAAAAGAAATTCGTCATCGTTCAATCAACGTGGAACAATACATTTATTAGATATTTCGCTGCTAAAGGAGTACGTGGTTGCTATATATTGGAGTTTGAGCATTAGTTTTCCAGGTAGTCTGATAATATGCGGAAACTGAATCTTACTGAACATACAAATAGTTAAGCTTTGCTGAAAGTTCAGCACAACCACTTGTTCCGTTCTCCACAGTCATAATTCATTTGGATGAAGTACTTGCCTCGCATGTTCAGCACCGTCTTGAACAACTGTAACGGTTCGAGCAGCCTCTCTCAGAGGGCCAGCAAGGCACGCATGTCCTACGTGTAGGGTCGCATGTATACTGCAGACCTTGTGTAAGAAGACAAGTGGGAGTTAGGAGGTCAAACCAAGTCGAATGTCGAACAAAAATGCTTTTTCCGACCTACCCTTTCTCCTTTCGCAAAGGTCGATGCACATTACAAGGTCGGAAAAATAGTTAACGTTTTCCGACTCCTGGTATGCGTAGAACTCATGGCAGTCACCTTGTGAGCTGCAGACATAGCTCTGTTCGATAACGGATTTTTCGGCTGAAAGAAAAAAATGGAAGTAGTGATTTTCACATGGACGTAAGTGGAAAGGGGAAATATTCATAAAGAAACTTACGGTCTCCCCATCCGCTGCATTCAGACCAGCAGTCCTTGAAGCTGTCAAAGCTGCCATTCCATTTGTGGAAGAAACCACATTCTCGATCTCTGCATATACACATGTTAATCGTGTTATCCCTTTTTGCTAAACCTAGAAAGCAAGTCATGACCAAATCCGTGTCAAAAGTAGCGCTTATTTATGAAAGACAACTTAAAACAAGCAGATGAGGCAAGGGAACAAAAGATCAACGGGTTAGGCACTTACTATTAGCGACAAGTTCGCAAATCTGAACACATTGGATATGACGTGTGAAACTTTCCGGGTGATCAGGGGGTCCAACCACCTTGTATTTCACAGGAGAATCGCCATCAAGTTCACGGTATGTGGCCCATATCTCAGTTCCGTTTTCGACTAGAAAGAAGACAACATAGACGTGTTAAGTTTGCAATGCAGGGGATGTGGAAGCTATGAGAGACGGAGGGCGAAAACGTACGGGGTCCAGCCGCACATTCATTCCGACAAGCAGCACCTTTTGACTGATCCGTTTTCTGGTATTGAATCCGCGTGCATTGTTCCGTGCCCTCTAGGCAAAGGTCGTAGGAGTGTTTCGCTGCTCAAAATAAAAAATATGCAAGTACTTATAATTGACAAGTTAAAAACGACAGAGCATGGAACAAGCAATCACATTCTATAAAAATAGCTAAATTTAGAGCAAGTGTCAGATTACTGAGAAACAGTCTTTTTACCCGTTTATGTTCAAAATAACAATAACTGACCTTCTGTATCCTTTATCTACTACATTGTGAAAGTAAGTTGACACAGTTTCATTTAGGTTGATTTGATAAAAGTTGCAAAATACATGCGTAGTTCTTTTTGTGTTATGTACAAAGAATTCGTCTCTAACATTTCATTGACATTTGACCGCGTTTTGGGTTTGGTGCTTTCTTAAATCAGATGCAAGTCTACATAATCATCGGTCTGCTTCACATGAAAGAACAACTACATGACCGTGGGTTTCTCAAACGAAGTCAATTCCCGTCAATTCTTTATAAAAAGAACAATCACTATGCACGAAATTTTATACTTTTTTGCATTTCGACAGTCCAGCAGTTAAAGGCATACAACATTTCTCAAATAACTTTGGAACAAAAGAGTCCCTTTTGCACTTGCATCCAAGTAAAAGAATATTCCTATAACGCATGTAACATATCTGGCGTTTTCACGGTATTCGAAAGTCCAAGGCAGTGAAAAACTTACCGCCCTGGCTGTATTTGGTGCAGAACAATAGCAGTAGCAGCAGAAGGAATTCTTGTCTGCCCATCACTCCGAACAGTATTGGAGGTCCTGGTGAATTTATACCGAAATCGTAAACGGGCTCGCGCATGTTTTGCTCAATTGCCTGTCGATCTTCAATCAGTTTACAGTGTAAATCGAGTATTTCGATTTCACGGTGGTCTGTCAGTCTCGCCCAAGATAGGAGTTAACCCTCTAATGTTTTTTATGATTGCCTTAATACCCTCGACTGAGTCCTGTTTTGGACTCAGCATTTTGAAACGTTTAATTGAAAAATTCCCCGTCGTGTTTCGTTGTGAAAATTTTTAAAACATCTATGTTCAGAAAGTCACCGATCCCTATTTCACGCCACTTTTGCAAACACGTCTTATGCTAAAACGCAATTTTTAGCAGGTACACCTTGCTGCATAATTTCAATCAATTGGCATACCCCTTGACATTATAGAAAATTCATCGGTGCGCATTGTTCACCTACTCAACTTGTTCATTACTAATGAGAATGACACTGCTTTAACGACATACGAATATGGAAAATTGTATACTCTCTAACAATTAGCTATCAACTATAAGGAAACACCAAGTGTTTAAGTTAGGTGTAAAGTACGAAATGGTGCACGTTGTCTATATGCACTAAGGGCGGGACGCTCGTACACTGACATTGCACTGTTGAAGATTTTATTCACGTCAGAAAACATTGGTAGAAGCATGGAATATTATGCTGACCATAAACAAGAAAAGCCATATCGGATGATTGCAGACATTGATTGTGTCGAAATATGGTTGAGGCTAGAGTTGCATTTGGGTAACACCAGACTGAATTCCTTTCGTTCTCCTTTGGTTATGGCATCTAAGATTAGATAAAGTTAAAGTGTAAATTCTCATGTGCGTACACTCGCATAAAATCCCTATTTTGGGTCTAGCGTCAACAATCATCATTATTCTCTAACTGAGATATATAGGAGATATTTAAACTAGACCAGCAGTCCTTTTCAGTCTTCTTCGAAGATAACCTAGGGATTTGCGTCAATGACGAGGTTATTCTTCTCTACGCGAGTTAGATCATTTTATGGGAGCCAGGCCTAATCTGTCCAGTACGCATGTCTTATGATGCTGAGAGCATATGGTGAACTGAGTGTGTTTATTTTGATTTTATATTGCCCAATGTATCAGCTCGACTGCATCTCTAAATAAGTGTCCTTAGCGACACCTCAGCACAGCGATTTGTATATGCACCTGCAAATACTGACCTTTTTGAGTGGAATATGACTGAGGTGATCGTCCACTTCTACTTCCTCCCCCTTATTAGGGAACGATGTTCTACAAAGAGCTTCGACGATCTTCGCTCTTAATGAACATCAGATGTCATTAATGCCCACCCTAAACAGAAGTCACAACAGGTCCGTGTGTGTGGATACCACCTTTCTTTAAAACCACTGCCAGTCCAAATTCCTTTTTTTGCAGCCCTCCCTCCTAATGGCGTACTCCTCAAAACTTCCCTTACGTAGACACTGCCATTCATAACCACATTGTTTTCCAACTGAGAGTGTAACGAGCTCATCATTATTGTCGTCTTCAGTCGACAGAAAGCTACTGGGAAATTTTCGTGTGTCATTCCATCTGTCTAAAAAATCATTTTAACGTTGCACCAATGTATGCATAAAATCTGTCAATCGCAAAAAGAAGCCATAATTGAGGGATGATCGGTTTGCTGGCCGTAGTCGCTACGTTTCGCAAATCGCCAGACTTAATACCATTACAGGTGATAGCGTTCCTGGATGAAAAAGCGAACGAAAATTGAAAAACGCAACCGCGATAAATGTGCTTAGGGTTTGAGTGCCCGGTATTCAAATAAGTACCCATCAGCATGCCTCAGGGAGAAGTTCGCATTAATCACTGATGCCGTTTGGCTGACGTTTTCCCCAACATCGTTAAGTGAAATGATGACAATCTGCCCAGCATAGTATTTTAGGCTTCAGGAAGAGCGTACGAACATTGTTGTCATACCCATTCCTACTCTAAGCTACGATTTGACTTGTGGAAACTTTTGGAGCTGAAATTAAGCGTTTTCGTCCGCTTATTCGTTAACTGAAGGCGCTGCCAAATAGTGGTTAAGCATGTTGGAATCCTTGTTTTCCTGTATTAGTCCGCTTAAACCCTCCTTTAGACATAAAACCTTTTTCAGATGCTGCAGGTCTCGCACCGATACGTGCAAAACATCAAAAGCATAAGAGTAAAGCTTGAAAAATTCGTCTACTTTGGTCGTGTGACCATACGGTGAAAAGGGCAGAAAGGCGAAAACTCCATAAAACGCAAATTTAAACACAATTTTAATTTACATTAGAATATGTTTGCGAAAAAAGCTGGCAAACCACTCTTCTATATTGTCTGTCACCTTCAGATATAACTTTTTTATTCCATTGGTATCTTTTGTCTTTTCACCGTCATTACGCGCATAGTTTAGGAATGCAAATTTTTTAGGAAGAATAGCTTAATGAATTTAAGTGCAGCCTGTGAACAATCTTAGTCATGTGAAACGAAATTCGAAAATGTGTTTTCATATAGGAAGGGTTAAGTTGATGGAGTTCTAAGAACGATCATTTTGCGACGTAGTCAATACCTATTTCAGTCCTTTCGGGATGCTGGCTGCCGAATGGCCTTTTTCTGCTTTAGGCAAAACCGTGCTCGGTAAAAATAACTACTGGCATTTCACTGATTTGCGATGCTTTTCAATATACAAATATACCCTATAGACCACACATTTGAAAAATATCCTTCCTTGCATTTATTTAGCAGCGCATAACGCATGCAAGTTTTATATTTAAAGAAAGCATATCAATCAGTTATATAAAAGTTTGCAATTGCTAGATTATGAAAGGTCGTCCATTCAAATAGATTTAAATCTCTCTGGTTTATGAACGCTCCAAAGGAATCATGTAAATGCTCCAGTTTCACTGTTGAATTTTATGAAACCTTTATGAAATCTTCTTGGTGAGATGGAGGAATGTATTATTTTTGTGAATGGAAAATATACAGCATACCGAGTGAAAGCTCTAAGTGCAAATGAAACGTCTGACTGAGTTCAAAATTATTCTTATATTAAAGCAGTTCTTTAAAATCTTACTTTCTGAGAATAACATTTAGAGAAGACGAGATTTTCTCCAAGACAAGGACAAGAGGAACAATTTGATTGCGTTTCCTATAAAATATAGTCAAATTCCTGAAAGCATAGAAAATATATTAAATCGTCGAGCCACTTAATTGGACATTTTTAGGGAGAGTGATTTTTGTTGTCGGCCGAAAATAAGTTCATTCAAAAGGTGGCATTCCGACGTGACTGGAACATCATGAAATTATGCTTTATGATAATCAATATTACAATCCCACTGAAGTGATCCTTGCTGATATAAAACGCGTTTCAGAATTTTGATTGAAATTTCATGACAGTGGGAGTTCCTAAAATGCCCCTGACAAGCAAGGCCCACAATCGATGAGTCAATGTGGAAGGCGTCCCAAAATGATTGCAATGTCCTAAGTTTTTTTCTTTGTGTCCTGTCGTTCTCTTTTGTTCCGAGTGCTACTAATTTTTAAGGTTTTTAGGTTTCGTAAGCATGTTTTTTGTCTTGCGTAGCGCAGGAATGAAATTTTCAGCCACTTCACTGTCTACTTAAGCTGACATTCCAAAGACATTTGCTATCATCTGTGTTATATTTGTACTTCTACCGAAGTGCACATAAAGTGCTCAACGCAACCAGCACGCATCTGCATGTTCAAAAGTAAAGCGTGACGATGGGGTTGGAGAGGCTCCGAGGGCTTTCGATCGAATGCAGAACACTTATATTATTCAGCAATCTTACACACCTGCAGGCTGCATTTGAAATGGCAGTAGTATTTGCAACGAACTTTAGGATAGCACATGGCTACAAATTCGCAAAGGGTGATAGGTAGCTGTCCTCAATTTTCACATGTGCTTAAATTATGTGTAGCGGAAAACTCAACAGAACTATGGCGACTCACTGAAACATTGCCCCAGTAATTTTTTCGATATTTTTCTTGCTTAAGTTCTGTTATTAAAAATTCTAGAATCATGAACTTCGTGTTAAAGTGACAGATGTCCCCTGTCAGGTGAACGACATAGTTTTCCAGACAGGTATTTGTTATTTCTTTCCTAGCCAAATGTGCTGAATCGGAAATTTCGACTTAGTTTGCGTGAACGTTCGTACGCGAACGTGAGGAGAGTCTCCCAAATTGACAGCTAGTGAACCACGATTTCCATATAAATAGCTCAGATACTGCGTTGAAACCCCGAACTAATGGACAGGCGACCATTTGCTTTTCTCACACTAGGATTCATTTATGCTGTTCTCGGCTGTGGTGAGAATTATCACTGTGGGTATATTCGGTGTAACGCGCTAACACCTCATGAGCATGACGGAGGCTAAATTCGGTTTCGAAGGGGATACATAACTGAAAATAAGTCAGCAAATTAATCCCCAATCTACAAATGCATCTTCTATTATCGAATTTCCCTGGTTGAGATTTAACAAAACTGTAAAATCTTTCCATAAGGACAGTGCAACGTGTGCGTGTATGCATTAAAATACCGTGAAGTGATTTTTTAAAACCAACAAATCCGTTCTTAGATTTGGCTTCGAGTCTAAATTACTTGGCGAACCTAAAAATGCAGTTACCAGGAGGGCAGAGAATTGCGATTTCAGCGTCAACTAAGGCATTCATTCGGTGCAGGCATATCATACATGGGCTACCATAATTATTCAACCTTTTAAATTTAGATAAGTGTGTTCTATCTCAAATTGGCCAACTATGTTGAAATGCTTTGCCCATTAGTTTATTCCACCATCCTGCGGGATGATAATCTAAAACCTAACTTCATCACAATACTTCCACACAAACAGAAATGTCCACCATAGTCTTCATAAGAAATACCGTTTTTACTTCCCTACTTGGTTCATGGTCAAATGCCAACCAACAATGCCGGTCATTCAACAGTCGACCTAGGTGCTGCTCAGCTCTATAAGCCCTACAATAGGACCGACGATAATCCACACTTAACCATTCTTATTTGAATTCCAGACAAGGATGAGCCGTACGGATACTACAAGATTTGCTTGAAACCCAGAAGCGAATGCACCACAGTACGTTACGCGGCGATAGATAAGTCAAATGGCACTGCGTGTCGAGAAGCTTGTGCCACAGGACCAGGTATGATTAAGTTATTTGAGTTTCGTGCGCTTTAGTACTTGCGACTTTGCAATTGCCTACAGAGATTTCCGTTCACACAGCGTTTCACTTTTACTGTCTTAAGCCTCCAATACGAAGATCCTCACAGCCTTCAACTGTCCTGATGACGAGTATAAAAGCTGCAAGAAGTACCAGATAACTGGACGTGATGGACATGCCGAAAGTTTTGCCAGACACGTCAAGTGCGTACTGGCATGCGAACTTGTGAACTCCAGTAAGACAGACTGCTTTGACTAGTGAGGACCAGCATGGTTTTTTTGTATATTTCGCATCTGCACATTTTACCCCTTAGTTAAACAAGAAGACGCCGGTTATGCAAGAATATGCGGGTGTACAGCCATGGATTGCAGCGGATACTCTCTCTGGCAGACTCAATTCGACCGCTTCAAGAAATGTTGGCATGACTGCAGCGGGTGGAAAAACCGTGCGTCAGGATATGTGATTGTTTTTGCCTTCTAATTTCCTTACAAAACTAGAGATACCATCACAGCCGTTTCTTCTCTTTCAGTCGAAAAGACAGTATTAGCAGTGGCCTACATGTGCGATTCTCAAAGACGATGCCAAACATTTTACCACTATCAAAAACCGGGAACTGAAGACAATTCATACAGTCTTTTGCAGTACATGAATAAATGCGATGGCAGTACCAGTAAGTCTGGCATTAACAGTTCCTGCAACCAAAACCCTTTATACGTCCGAAATCTACTGTTGATGGGTTAACTCATGAAATGTCAACCGAAACTTCGAAACGCGTTTTCGTTTCGAAAAGTTTATTAAATTGGGGTTGTAAAACTAACAACCCCGCAACATAATTCTTTAACAATTCATTTACCTGAGGATGCCAGCTTTCGTACGAACTTCTTTTCGGCCTCATAGAAAAACCGCACTCTGTAAACAACTGACTTATTAATTAGCATGCATTTTTCCCATTAATTGTCGATGTCTTTAAAAATGTAATTGTATTTCATGGGACAAATGCAGAAAAATATTCATTCCTTTGCCCTTTCGGTAGAAAATAACGTTTACTTATAATTTTATACTCGAAGCAAAGGTATATTTCGGTTTTAAAATAGTTTCTTATTTGAAAATTATTTACACCGTGAAATGGCCGTTACTAAAACGTCATGTCCCTGCATTTAACAAAGAGGTTTGTAAAGTAAACAATATGGCTCAAATCCCATTTGGTATCCTCTTTATACCCTAGAGAAATGCATGGTTTTCCATATGCGCAAAATATACGGCCTGCAGTTTGGAAACCCTGACTGCAAGTGTTAACGTCAGGGTGGGTTTAAATTAATCGGGAATTCGAAAAATCCTTAAAAACTAAACTATACCCTTGCTTTGACAGGCGACCATTTGCTTTTCTCACACTGGGATTCATCTAAGCAGTCCTCGGCTGTGATAAGAATTATCACTGAAGGCATATCCAATGTAACGCAATAACACATCATGAGCATAACTCATTCTAAAGTCTGTGTGGAAGTGAACTTATTACTGATAATAAATCAGCAAAGCAACCTCTAATCGACAAATACATCTCCTATTGTCGAATTTTCCTGGTTGCGATTTACCAAAACTGTAAGATGTTAATACGAACCTGCAACGTTAAACCTTTCCATAAGAAGTGTGCAAAGTTTTTTTGCAGTAAAAAATCCTAAATTAATCTGGTAAAACCGTCAAATTCTTTTCCAGAATTCGGTTCTGATTCCAACTTATTCGGCAAACCTGGACATGCGGTTACCAGGAGTGCAGAAGATTGCGATGTCAGCACCAACTTAAGCATTCGTGTCCTATTTTGGGAAGAAAATGTATTGCTTGCTTCATCATAAATGCAACCATCAGCTTTCGGAGTGTGTATTCTGCAAGCTTGTGAAAACGAACCGACAGAAGAATTTAACTTATTCACATGAGTGTGACTAGCTTTAACTTTTGGTTTGTCACCCTGCAAAATCTTATTAAGTTATATTTAGGGTCCAAAGGAAGTAGTTAAATGTTCGCATTTTTCGAAGCATCAATCTACCCCATCCAGCATGTTTCCGCTCTACGGACAGCATTAGCCGAAGCTTGCTTTATCCATAGTAAGAATCGAAGGAAACTTTAAAATTAACCATGGGTCATACACACAGGAAATGTAGTCGAGGAAGTGGTTGAGACCAGTGTGGCCTGAAAGCACATTTTTATTTTGAAAAATTTGTATTACTCAAGCGAATGTGTATTGATGCATTATGCCCGATAATACTTTCTACGTTTTCTAAAAGGTTATAACAATTTGCATTTTTTTTCATGCTTGTTTTACAGGATTTTGGGGAAACTGATGACTTGATTTGGTCCATGAGGTTCTGATTTTATGGTTATCATGGTACTGGACATATTTCTGGAGTAGGACAAGTATTTAACAATTAAAGTTTTCCTTGCATTCATGGACTTGCGATTCGCACTTCTTATGCAAAATTAAAACGAATAGAACAATATGCTACCGGATAGCTCTTTGGTTAGTAGTTCAAGCACACAGGTAGAAATCCGGAGTTGTCATGATAATAAAGGCAGACGGCTAAACGAGCACTAAGCTGCGGTCCAAAAGTATAAGGAAAACCAAGGCAGTTTGGATTGCGAAAAGTTTTTGTACGACAATTAACTTACAACATTGTCAGCTTCTTCCAGAATAAGTTCCATTTACACTAAGTAGGCCTCCGCAGCGTGAGACAAGAATACCTCCCACGCTTCCCTCAGTCTGACGGCATTGAGGACAAACCAGAGGCGATATTTTACTTCGTCTATACGAGCCCAAATGGCTCGACCGAAAACGGGGCCTCCTTCATGCAGCTTCCTTTTCAATCGACTTCAATATGCCTCTATTGCATTTGTGTTCCTTCCAGCCGTCGGCACTTTGAAGCGCTTGGACTGATTTATGGTATAATGAACATATCCCTCCGACGGGAGGTGACTGTAGGTGTTCCACTTATCCGTCGCGACGACGCAGTCGTTTGCTATCCATTTGGTAATGACGGCGCGTAGAACCGGCCAGCTTCTGTCGTTGACCTGCTCGAACACTGCCTTTCACCGCCCCCTATCGTACATTCCCACAAGCCACCATTGCCTTCTGCGTCTACCGACGTGATATTTACATCGGCTTATTAACGTTTTATCGACTTGGACCTCAATTCCCGGTCCGCCAGTCCGTTTCGTTTGCTTCATAAGAGCCGCAGTGCATACATTCCTACACAGCGCGTACTACTCCACCGCCGTCAAATGCGCGACACTGACATCCTTCTCATAAGCCGTTACTCTTACTCATTTTAGAAAAATTAGCTAAATCTTCATAATTGTACCCAACGCCAGCCGGTCGTTCTCAAATATTGAACCAGCTCTCAATTACCTTCTCTTTAGTCATCTGATGCAGCGAAAAACATATCTACACGAATGTCGCCTCCCGATATGGTGTTTCATTTGACTTTTTCAGTTGCATAATAATTTTGTCGGAAGCAGGCCCCTCTTCTGCCAGTACTCGACTACCTTCTCCGAATTTAGTTCGTCCAAGCTTTTTTCCGTCTTACTTCGAAGATCTGCCGGAGTATGAGCACTTCCTTCGGCTGCCGCTTCCAATGATCTGCAATATTAAGAAAATAATGGTCTATTTACGACAAACTCTAAAATAAAAAACACGTTGCATATGTCGTGAGCAATTTTTCACTATCGTATGGAATTTGTACTTCCTGAATTATGTTTCAAGAGTTGCATAAAACCCCAATCGCGTTGGTTTACGCATAACTTACTTGTTAGGATTTCCGTTTCAAGTGACAGATTGCGCAGACAAAATTAGGTTCGGATTCAGGTACATGACGGACTTGTAAACTAAATTTCGGTAGAGGCAGCTAGCTTACTAACATGATTGCATTCTCATTGGTTGCGCTTGCCTTGGACACCTATCTTGCCATAAACAATCGATTGGCGGGCACCTGAGATTGGTTTGTGCTATAATGTTCTGCGTACTAGGGAAGGGAACAGATTGGGGAGCACTTGAGTCTGAGTATAGCTTCCGTTTCTTGGTCAAAGACTCCGACTTTTGAGCGTTCGTACCTAAAGTATCCATTACATAGGCATTTGCATGCAGACGTACAAGTAAGTGGTGAGTATTAAACGACGGATAGAAAATGCAAGCAGTTTATTGAATGCGAGAGGCAACGTATAATTAGGCGTTAATGTTATAACCAGGTTGTCAAAAACAAGCGATAACAAAGGATAGAAAAAGAGTAGGAACGAAAATGTTAGAAACTGGGTGGGTACAGGGATACACGCAAGACACGGGTGTGGAAAACTGCGAGAAGAAACAAAACTGTAAAAGAAGATAAGTTCTAATGTACAACGAAACAGATAGGGAGAAAAATGCTGAAGGTTGGACTTATCAGATTGACGGCCATTGCTGATGGTCCACGCGTGATCGGGCCGCACGATCGATCTACAAATGAGTGATCACGATTAAAGCAGAAGGATTTCTGTCCGTCAGTTCTGCTGGGGTGTCACAGTGCTACGACCACAACTAAAAACAAATTTTTCAGTTGTCTCGCTTCTTTTGCTTACTATATGTCAATGCAATAAACGTTTTCGGCTCAAAGGGCGAACAAAAAAATTACCTTCATTTAAAAAGCCTGCTTACTACCCATTCAAAGGCCCCATCCGTAGAACGCCCATTATCACTTTTCCCGTGAGACGGGCGCCTGGGGCTGGTCGTGCTTTTCTTGGGGGCCTTCCATATACCGTTGCCATTTCAAAGCATCAGCGCAAAGCACATCATAAACGATAGTAAGCGAACTATCAAGAACGAGATAACCAGAAATGGACTCTTTTGATTTTTCAGCCTATCATCGGCCTGACGACCAGATCATTCGACATCAAGACAAACGGCCTATAATTTAGCCAAAGGCTCGCAGTCCTGTTGTTGTTAATCGGCGGTATTGATTTCCCGGACAGAGGCATTCATGAAACGCACTTCAAGTATTAGCCAGATCAGTAAAGCCCTCGCAAAGTTACCCTATGGTAGTATACTAATCAGTACTCGGTGACCAAGGCGTCCTTGAACGTTTTACAAGCCCTACCGGGCGGGTGTGCATTTGGGTTGAACAAAGGCTACTTATCCGTCAAGGATGGCCATTCCGGATTCCTTCGTCCGCATCGGAATTTAATTGATATATTATCCTTGTCGCTGCGCGATCACATCTGTAACTTCATGAAACGGCTACGAGGAATAAGCATGCTCAGGTATGTATTTAGGTCGTTGCAGTCAGTCCCAATAAGTTGTGTTCCCAATAGCAAGTGGGGAGTGGGGAGCATGGTACTCAGTGGCAAACACTCCAACTCAATGCTCAATGACAAAAAGTGGGACCTCGGGTCATTCACCTGGATCTATAGTGTGATTATTAGATATCAACCGTCTCCGACTACTTTACTGTTGTCACTATAGCATAAACTTGCATTGCTTGTCTCTGTGAGATCGCCATAAAGGTCTCTTGATGGAGCTGCATTACAAGACGGAGATCTAACCTTGGGTCAGCCAAGTAAATACTTGCAATCAGATTTTCTGATGAATTTATACTCTCACAACGAACTAATGGACGATGAGCATGCGGTTTACTGCCTTGTCTTGTCGCACAATGACCAGAATTCCCGGATCCGATCTACACTACATTCAATGTTGGTTTTGGGTATTGCCGATGGGAGAAATTGGAGAAATCGAAAATGTCCATAACTGCGCATTCTGTATTAACGTTTGAAAATTCGTCACGCGATTGACTGCCTGCCTAACAGCCGTGCTGGAATTCAAAGCGGAATAACTATTTCCTATTGATTACTTCGAAGGACCGAACGCTACTCCCATGTAGATCAATTCTCTCGATAATAAGAGACAGGACAGCGAACAAGCAACTGAGTGCTGTAGGGTTCAGTGATCAAAATTTTTTATGTGGGAGAAGCTTCTTCAGGTAAACACGACCAAGGACTATCCACAAGCTATAAATCGACACTAAGTTGACGTTGTCTTTCCGAGTAACCCATCAGTTTGGAATTTCTGCTGTCACACGAAAACGTAGTAGTGCTTTTTGTACATCGTCAACAAAAAGCATAAAGATCGTGTTCCACTATGCAAAGAGATTGATAAAGCGCTAAATTAAAATGAATCAGTATGCCCTCCTGAAAGGAACAAGGCAGCAGACCATTATCAGATGGCGATAGGTTGAAAATAGTGCCTGATCGCCACGGCCTCGAGCATGTGATCATTCACAACGATGGTTGAACTAAGATTTACAGACGTCGCTAGTATGCATCAAATGTCCATTTCAGAGTTCGGGTTGTTTTTCCTTACTTTTAGGATCACTTGTTTGGGAAAGCAGCTGAGACCGCACAAAGCAAAGCTTTTTTTCCAAACGAAATTCAGTATAAAATGTTAATTGGAAGCAAAGAACGACTTAGCTTTCGCAGACAGGTTCTAAGTAGTCTTCGTTTTCTACCGGTTATCGAGCACTTCGGAAGATTAACTTCGGAAGCACGATGGAGTCGATATTCGTTGTAATCTAAACTTAACCGAACTAGATGCTTAGTTAAACTCCGGATTGTGGTTCCCTGAGAGCCTCGGTGAAGGATAAAGATATCGCCGGTAACGGGATCCGTGAAAGCGGAGGTTCCTTGTACTTTTACACTGATTTATCAATTTATTTCGACAAGGCGTAGCTCTCGATAGAGACGGGTGTTCAAGATGTCAAAACTTGGGGAGACGAGTAAATTCCAGTCGAATTCTAGCAGGGCGGTCGCGGTCACTTAACAGAGAATAACCTATAAAACGCTGCACAGCACGGATTCAATAAAGTTCTGTCTCGTGACAGCATTCGGCTCTCTTTCTTTGACCATGCCCTCCAATATATGGACAACGATTTCGCTCTTTCCACAGTCTATTTCGATTTCACTGAGGCTTTTCACCGTGTTGACCATGCTCTTCTTCTCTTGAAACTGTCCTCTTTCGGAATAGGTTGCAAATTTTTGAATTTATATCCCCTTACCGGGGCGCTCGTACACAATGAGTTAAGATTTACAATGCTGTCACCAACCCCGCATGTGTAAGGACTGGAGTCATTCAGGGTAGTGTAATTGGCCCGCCCCTACTTTACCTTTTTGTGAACGATGCTCCAGATTTATTTCAGAGTGGTAAGCCCTTCATGAATGCCGGTGATCTGAAAATTGCAGATAGGTATAAGCCAGCAGATCGTGATATCGTGTTTGAGCTCCTAAAGAGCGATCTACAGGCCTTTGTCCAATGGTGTCGCACATGGCGCCTTTATCCTTCTTGGCATAAGTGCCCAGTCATGGTGATCGGTGACGAACACCAACATGAACTAAGTATTCACGATCACGACATAAATGTGCTTGGGGTCATTAAGGATCTGGGTGTATCATACTGTAAGAGTTTGAATATTTCGGAGCTCTACATCTTGATAGTCTCCAAAGCACGTATAATGGCCAGGTTTATCCTGCGAAATTTCAAAACCAGCGATATAAGAGTGCGCCTTAATAACACGCACGTTCATAATAATAATAATAATAATAATTTTATTTAATGCCAGGTTACAGGCAATGTCAGGGAAGCGTTAAACACTAATCCGCCCAGCAGGGAAAAAAACTCCTGTGGAAACGGAATAAAAATATAGCTGCTGGTGGTTTTTATGGTTTGGAGGGTTCAGGAGAAAGAACTCTGGCGGTATACATTCGACCTTCAAAAAAGGAGGGTTTGCACAGCATCGTAGATTGCCAGACGTCAATTCCTTTCATGAAGTTAATGATAGTCAAAACAGAGGCGCCGAAGAACGTTTGTCGCTGCCGGCTAAAGAAATTGTCCCTGGTGAGACCGGCCATGGTGGTCGGAGACCACAAACGCGAGTGATCAGTGGATTCATCATCCAAATTTTGTGGGAGCTTTTCTGAATGCAAAAATCGAGTAATAGTTCTCTTAAATAAAGGATAATTTTACAGATTTTTCACACTCATGGGTAGTTTATTCCAAATAGCAATTGCATTTACAGAAAAGAACCTACGATATTTAACAGTACGCGCCAGAGGCAGAAATAAAAAGACCTCACGGTGACTGTTACGTCTTAAAGAGGTGAGTGGGTTAAATTTGTGATTTTATAAGAGTTAAAATAGCAAAAATAGTCCCTTTTGTAATCTACGGAGCCATAAAGCATTAAGACCCGCAAGCCGGCGAAGTTCTTGGTAAGACAAATGTCGGTGTTCCGGGGTTAAAACTCTCTTGGTTAAAAGTGTTAAACGGATTCTATTTTCTTCCGCTCAGTAACACGCATGAGACTGACAATAAAACGAACAGTATTCCAGGCTAGGTCTTACGTACACGTTGTAAAGGCGCATTATAATGTCCCAACTTTTGAAGTTTCGGCGGATAAACCCGGTCGTTCTACATGCTTTGGAGACTATCAAGATGCAGAGCTCTGAAAGATACATCCAGATCCTTAATAACTCCGGGCATATTTATGGGCTGACTTTCAATACTAAGTTGAGGTTGGCGGTCGTCGCCAACAATCATGACTGAGCACTTATGCCAAGAAAGAGAAAGGCGCCATGTGCGGCACCACCGGGGAAAAGTTTGTAGATCGCTCTTTAGGAGTTCAAGCACGATGTCAATATCTGCCGGGTTTTATCGATATGCAACTTTAAGATCATCGGCATACCGGAAAGGCTTACCATTCTGAAATAAATCGGGCACATCATTAACGAAAAGGCAAAATAAAAGCGGGCCGAGTACACTACCCTGAATGACTCCACTCCTTACATGTGTGGGGTTGGATATAGCGTTGGAAATCTTAACGCGTTGTGTACGAGTTCCCGGGAAAGAGGATAGAAAATTTAAATTTTGCCACCTATTCCGAAAGAGGACAGTTTCAAAAGATAAAGACCATGGTCAACACGATCAAAAGCCTTAGTGAAATCGAAATATAGTGTATAAAGTGCAAAACCACTGTCCATAGATTGGCGAACATAGTCAAAGTAAGAGAGTTGACAGGTGTCACAAGATCGAGCTTTGAGGAATCCATGCTAAGCCACACTCAACAGGTTATTCACTGTTAAGTGACACATCATCTTATGAAAAAGGAAGAGGTTCTTCGGAAAAAATCGAGTTGTACTCGTGAATTTTCGAATTGGTGACACCAACCCGTCGTCAGACGAAATGAAGAGAAAAGAGAGAGTGAGACAGTCACGCTAGACTAATAGACGAGACAGGACAAACATTGGCGGACGAACCATTAGCGTGTGAGGAGGGATGCGGGTAGGGAGTCATGCTGGGTTCTGAGCCGGGAGGGTAGGAAGGGGGGGAACCGTTACGGCTGCCGTGTTGGAGGGGAGGGAGAATGGTAGGTTGGCAGAACTGCGGGCGCCTGGATTAGCGGCTGCTGATGCGGCGTGGGGCTCGGCTTAGTGAGGCGTGATCTTAGGCCCTCATAATGGACGTCTAGGTCAACACGGCGGTGGATGCTATCCGCGTTAGAGTGCCATGCCTCTAGGAATTCTCTCGCCCGTTTTGTGTTGGCCGTGTGTTGGTGTCACCAATTCGAAAATTCACGAGTACAACTCGATTTTTTCCGAAGAATCTCTTCCTTTTTCATTATATCGTCTCGGAATGCCTACCACGTCTACTCTACAACACATTATCTTATCTTTGATCAATGTCTCTAAGTTCTTCCAAACTGCGGGGAGGGTGTTTATTGGCAGAAAGTCATCAAATGACGTAGATTTGCCGGGCTCAGGAATGGGTTACTTGTGTGATTCCTTCCACAAGGTAGGAGAGGTTTCCCTTTCATGAGCACGATTAAATATCTTGCATAAGATGGATAGGAAAATCGTATTTGCATCGGCTTTTAAAATGCTTATTGGGACACCATCAGGTCCTGGACTATAAGATTGACGAAAACGCCGAATCGCAACGGTCACATCCCACAAAGTGAAAGTTATAGTTCCTAGAGCTGCCCCGGTCAATGCTTGGACGGTCGGAAGTGGAGCGGTAATCTTCAATAAACGTTTTGGACAGAAATCATTGAAGCTATCATCGGTTAACTGAGCACCAACTATGGGATTTCCGAGAGCGTCTCGGAGGATGGGATGCTGCGTCTTTCTGTGAGTTCCTATTTTTCTAGAGGAAAGTTTCGAGACACTTAACGAATGGTTTTCGGTAAAAGTCGGATGCTCCTACCCCGAAGGAGAGGATCTCCGCTGACCTTAATATGCTTCAACACCTACTGAACGAAATGCTTAATTCGAATGAAAAGATAACCATTCGCGCAGCCTTCAGGATCGGAAAGAAGGTGAGCGAACAATCAAAAACTGTGCGGCCACGACCTCTGAAAATTGTTTTGAACAGTAAAGAGGAAGCTAGCTTACTTCTGTCCAGGAAAAGCAGCCTCCGAAACTTTCACAAGGAAGTTTTTTTCAGCCGGACTATTCTCCAGCGGAACGTCTGAAACGACGCGAATTGGTAACGGAGTTGAAGAGGAGACTTACAGCGGGAGAGAGCAACTTGGCCATTTTCAGGGGACGAGTAATACAGAGGAACGCGATGTTGTTTTGGAACCAACCAGTCATCATGATGGCGGCAGCCACATAATATTGGCAAACCCGAGACAAACCGAACGAAGCACTGTCGAATGTTGCAAACTAAAATTCTTTTACACCAATGCTCAGAGTCTGTTTTCCAAGCTTGACGAACTGAGAATACAGGTAGCCGATACTCTTCCCGATGT